>JAFBJW010000216.1:4194190-4403929 GCA_016785235.1 Pseudorhombus dupliciocellatus | reverse complement strand
GTGTGTGTGTGTGTGTGTGTGTGTGTGTGTGTGTGTGTGTGTGTGGTGCGTGCGTGCGTGCGTGCGTGCGTGCGTGCGTGCGTGCGTGCGTGCGTGCGTGTGTGCGTGCGTGCGTGCGTGCGTGCGTGCGTGCGTGCGTGCGTGCGTGTGTGTGTGTGTGTGTGTGTGTGTGGCCTGATGCCATTCTTTTAGGAGTCTAACATCCAGAAGCGACTGAACCCCAGTCAAACTTTGTTCCTCCACTGAGTGTGATGCATGTTACGGCAATGGCTGTCTATTTGCATATTTTAATTAAATAGCTGGAATTTGGAATTAATCACTTCCTAAATTTATGGGGTAATTATATGGTGTTTGTCCTTGACTTGGCAGCATCACCCACCCATGAATAAATTCATCACAGTCCTGTGATGGCAGGCAAAGTTACTGACACTTGCAAACTTTGTTTCCTCTACTTACCCCTCAATTACCCCTTTTCCCACTTCCTCCTCTGACACTGTAAATCATATACTGTCACAGTGTCGCGAGTGGGTGGAAAGATCACGTACAATACTGTATGTGTGTTTGCTGGGGTTCATAACTACCTACTGCACTCGCTGAAATAAAGGGCCCCTCTGACATCCTGGACGTGAGCGACACGTCGTTTGTTTCCATAGCCGCGACGATGTGCTCAGAGATGCTGTGACATGTCGCTGATTTTACTTCTTCACAATCTGTGATTAGAACCTTGCTTATTTCATGATAATGACCAAAATAGGACATCTGATTCCAGCCCGCAGAATTTAACATCAACCCGGGGAAAGAACAAAAGATGGAAATGGCAACAGACGACGTTCAAGATGTTCAGGCTGGCTGAAGCCGTGTGCGCACTGCTCTGTATCCAAAGCGTGTGCAGATGAACCACACTGTATCAGTGCTGTGTTCTAATTAAGAGTGAAAGTTCAGCAGATGGGTATAAATCCATTGCTTTTACCATCCCAGAATACAAAGTGGCACCTGCCATTGTCCATCTGCTTTCTCCCCCCCTCTCCTGTGAGTTAATATCAGCAGCTAATAAGGCTTTGCACCTTTAGCTTTAAGCTTGAGCCTGATAAGCTTGCGAACTTTAAACTGACGCTGCCCTTGGTGCGCTGCATGCAGACAGCTGAGATGACTGGTGAGAGATGCTGTGCAGATTCAGATTCTGTGTCCACTGTGTGTGTACCTCATCAGATCCCAGGTTAGTTAGAGCACAGAGGAGCTTGGTTACACTCAGCAATACTAGTACTAGTACTGTATGCGTTTCACTTGTTTTGCCCCAAACGGAAAACACACAGGGTTTAGTTTCCACAGCTTCAATATTTCCTTGGTTTTATTGAACTGAAATTCACGAGCTACAGTTTATCCAGACCTCTGGGTCCTGGACGACACATCTGGTCCCACTGCATGAGACGAATAAGCTGGTGTTTTTAAACTGGTGTTGCTTTCATCCTCAGACGAGTCGCAGCAAAAGCAGAAAACAGAAAAAAAAAAGCAAAGCCAAATGTGTGACACAGTTTACGAGCACATCTTATAACGGAGGTGACCTAAATATATATTTTTTGGAGATATGCCTGCATTGTTCGTCTCCACTGTTCCTTGAGTAGTTCAAGGAAGGGGCAAACAGCTCCACCTCCACTGCTGTGAAGCTGCACTATTTGATGTTCCTGGGTTGTCTGGGCTTGTTGAGTAAAATGTAAATACACTGACATAAAAATGTGATGCGGTGAACGTGTTAGCAAATGTTAACACACACCCAGCAGACCCGCGCAACACTGGCTTTCATTTGGAGTTGTATTTGAATCCAACACGTGAAAGTTCATCCAATATTTACTTTGCTATTCCATCCATTTCATTCTCCAGCATATCCAGAGGAAACTGTCCAGCTCCACCACCAACTGCTTCACCACTTTCAGCAAATTGCCGTGACACGGCCCCGGTGTCTTGTTGTGACTTAAGAACAACAACAGCAGCAGCGAGAAAAATGAGATAAATACAGGCCTTCATTTTGCTGGAGCAGCTCAAAATTGTTTTTATTTTTGCATGAATACTCATCACCGGATGGGTGTACTGTATACTCAAGCGGCAGTGGAAGGGCCCCTCATGATAGTCAAAACATCGTGTTTATTCCCTTTGATTTTAATATTAATGGGTGAATTATTTCACGGCAGGTGCTCCGGCCCCTCAGGAGTTTGTCTCCAGTCTGACTCCATCGTGATTAACCGTGCCACAGGAAACGAAGAGGCCTGGGATGAGACTGATAAAAAGACGAGGAACTTTTCAGCGGCCGGGGTCAAGGATCACGTGGTATTTATTGATGTCGGGGCTTCTCCTCGCCGGGCCTCTCTGAACACTAATCACTCACACACTGCTATGACAATATGATCTGACTTGATTAAACAGTCCATTAGCATAAAACCCCGCGCAGGCTAAGCAAACAGTCCCCCTCCCCGTGCTCGCTCTGTTTCTGTTTCCTTGTGTCAAGAAAACAGCCGAGTGGCCTCATTGGTCTTTAGCGGGCTGCAGGAAACACACACACATCAGCATAGTGAGTGTGATAAACTTGTTTTCTGTTAAATCCATGTTGAGGGCACTCTGTCACTGGAGCAGGAACTAGCTGTAGATCCGGCTTGAGTCCGAGGTTTCGCAGAGGGGCCACCAGTTAACCATCTCTCATCTGGGAGATGACTAATCATTCGCCCTGGCCGCGGCAATGGGAATTTTGACTGCGCTAATCTCTGGATTGAATGGAGATTAAACGCCATGTGGGGTGATGACTCTTTGTCTTTTTTTTTTTGTTTCCGTGGGGATGGGGATCTGCTCACTTTATCTTATCGCTCTGCTTCGTTTCTCCGGGGCAGTTCCCCTTCGTTATCAGCGCGACTCTATCTGCATGGAAATCAAAGCCTTTGCAAAGGAGGAATACGATTAGGGGAGGGAGGGGCAAAAAGTCAACCCCCCCCCCCCCCCTTGATTTATTCTAATAATACACCACGACGGCAGCCTACGCAGAGCTGACAGGCTGAGCCACAACAAGCAGCGCTCCCGGGTATCGGGAAGGTGGAAGGATGGGCGAGCAAGGTGGCACAGGAGCGACGTGGTCATGTGTAACTCATGAAACATTTCATCTGCGAGACTTCTTTTCTTTTTGTCTGTGGGCCTTGAAAATGAGGATTAGTGCTTGCCTCACAGAACCCAGCTGCCTGATTCCTCTGCTGACACTGACCTCCTTTGTTTTTTTAATGACTAAAGAGCAGTGTGTGTGTGTGTGTGTGTGTGTGTGTGTGTGTGTGTGTGTGTGTGTGTGTGTGTGTGTGTGTGTGTGTGTGTGTGTGTGTGTGTGTGTCTGTGTGTGTGTGTTTAAGGTAGCGGGGCGGGTTAGATGCGAGGGATTAGAGCCCACACAGCAGCTTCCCTCCCCAGTAAACAAAAGTACATGGTACTGCACAGTGTGTGCATGTGTGTGTCCGTGTGCGTGTGTAAATGTAAAACATTTACACACGCCAGACAAAAAGGGAAAGACTGAGTCCATCTGTGGATGCAGCGGGATTAAGCCGTGCTCAAGCCAAGAGCTGCACGTCAATCAGCCACTAAGTGTATGTGCCCGTGCGTGTGTGCGTGTGTGACATTCACAACACTTACACACTAACATGCACACACATTTCTTGTCCAGTAGTGGGGGAGGGAGGACCCCAACACTGTTGTTTTCATTTGTAATCTGAGGGATGGAGCGAAGCCAGCAATGCATCAATCACACTCAGAGGCTGAAACACACACACAGGCGCATACACACCAAATTTAAAAACAACTTTTTATGCCACGTGAACTCCTTCTGCACCCAAGTATGAATCACACGTCTGACATCTTTTTTTTCTTTTCTTTTTTTTTTTACAAGTCTGATGCTGAAACATTCTCGACCCATAAGAGTAAATAAATAAGAAAGAAAAACCACAACCTGACTATTTGCTGGAATGGTGCTCCAGACGCAAATGCTCCCAAAGCCCCTCGACCGGGAGCTGTCTCTTTTTGAGACGCTTGTTGTCACACAATCCCGACCCCCCGCCGTTTACCATAATGCACCAGCACTTCTGCATGGCACCCTGGTGGGGGGCAAGTCTGCAGCCACCAGCGTGCAGCGGCTGCAGCCATTCAGACCCGATGAGGCGTTCATGGAGCCGTGTGCGTTTGGGGATGGTCGCGGGCTTGACCTGGATGTAGTCGCCCTCCCTCAGTGGCCAAGCGTGAAGGTGTGGGGGGGGGGGGTCATTATGCCCACACGTGCCGCGTATACAAGTGATTGAAGTTGACTCTCTCACTCCCCTGCACCTTTCACCCTCATGGCTGGAGGGGGAAATTGAAATCAATACGGCCTATGATGAGGTGACTGGAGGGGGACATGGGGTGAGAGGGGAAGGGACGGGGGCGGGGGGGCTTTGGCTTGATGGGTGGCTGGTTAAAGGATCGAACGCTCAATTTCACCTGATGGATTGTTTTTGGAGATGATCACATGTGACGCTCCTTATTTGCCTTGGATTTCAGTAAAGCCGTTTCAAAGTAAAATGACAAGTGCTTTGGCTCATTATCATCAGTGTTCATCCCGGTCACCTGTACGCATGTTGAACAGCAGCGGGGTCAGGGATGCTTGTTATTCAATTGTTTGATAACCGAGAATAATGCAGGTTGTTTTCCTCTGAATGGGGTCATGTGACAGGAGGCGGGCGAATCAGCAAATGCTAATTCGAGTCCAATCAGCAAGTGGTTCCAAGCTTCACCTTTCCCAAACATCTCAGTCTCTGCCTGTCCATGAGAAATCATATCCGTGGAGTTCTCAAAAATAAAATGGAGCCAAACTTGTCAACGTCAGCCTCTGGGAAACTTCCGGGCGGCGTGGTCTTTGTCAGGCGACCTGCTCTGTTTGCAGCCCATCCTCACGCCAGCCTGGGACATCAACATCTTTGTTGTTGTGAGAACTGGCAACTGGTCCCTCCTCCTCCTCCTCTCCCACAATCCCTTATTTTTTTTTGAAAATGTTTAATCCCCCCTAGTCCCCCTCCCCCCAATCCCCACATTCTCCCTCTAACGCCCTCCTCCTCCTCCTCCTTTCATCCACATTATTCTCTCCGTGCATTTTAATTTTTTCTTTTTTCCTGTTACCGGGGGCCCAGTTTCCCCGCCCACTCCCCTCATTTTCTTTTTTTTTTTTTTGCCTGGAACTAGAATAGTGGAGCCAAGAAATAGTTAATCTCTCCGGCTGCTGCTGCTGTGATTGGCCGCTGTACGCAGCGCTTCAGCCTCCTTGAATGAGAAACAGGGGTAACCAGGCAACTTCAGCGCCGGAGAGAAGAAGAAGAGGAAGAAGAGGAGAGAGATAAAAAAAAAAGGAGGAGAAGAAGAAGACAGTGCTTTTATACGGGATCTTAGAATTAAGGAGGAATTTCAAACATGTAACAGGCGGAGGCAAATGCGATTTCACCTTGTGTGTGTCCGGCAAATGGAATTAACAAATGGATTTTCTTAAACGCGCTCTCCCTCTCCCTGCCTCTCTCTCACTCTCTCTCTCTCACTCTCCCTCCCTCTCTCTGCCTCCCTCCCTCACTCCTCTCATCCTCTCTCCCTCTCTCACTGGGGGGAATAGGGCGCTCAAATGAAAAAGACACAGATGTGGATTAAAACGCGTAAATGGCACAGAAAAGCGTCCACTGAGAAAAGGTGAGTGTCTCACTTTCTGGGCTGTTGACGAGTTTAGTCTTTTTTTTTCTGTCCTCCAAACTGTAGCGGGGGTTTGGGGGGGGGGTTCGAGCAGCCCAGCGACGTGACAGATTGGTGGGTATGGGATGCGCTACTGGCCGCTGAATGGAGACGGGTTGCGGACCAGTCTCTGTGTGGATGACTGAGACAGACAGACATGTAGTGGAAATAAAAAAAGGAAATGTGGGTGAGATCATCGATGCTGCTGCTGAGCTGGGTTTGAACGTGGAGTCCTTTACCGAGCAAACGCCGGTCGCCTGTCAAATAAGCCGCTGTCCCACATTGAATTGCGCACAAACCAAAGGGATGGTCATTCGGCTTTGGCGTGAATCCGATCCGTAACCTGCACGGATATGACATTTAACATCAACATCGACATAAGAATCATGTTAAAAAGAGACTATCCATGTCTGTTACCCCCACCCCACCCCCTACACATATTCTAATGTCCTGCTGCAACAGCAGTAAATCATCTCCAAACGGCTGCGTGTTAACTGTGCAGCTGGCGGAATGAGTGGCTGGTGACATGATGGCATGTGTTGATAAATGTATTGATCTGAGCGCGCACTCGGTGAGAAGATGTTCGGCAGCCTGGTGGTGGTGGTGGGTGGTGGGGGGAGAACCTGTGGATGGACGCCTGGATGGGAGCGCGCAGCGCAGCGGCACCGGTCTGACCGCGCTGAACCTCGTTCTGCCTCCATGCACGGTGTGAATACAGGCCCGTGCACGAGTCCTCTGGGTTCAAGATCACGCTTCATTGTGGGGATGAAACAATCCTGTTAATTGTGGCAGAGTCGAGGGCTAGAGAGGGAGGGGGGGTCTGAACTGCGTCATGGTGTGCAGCTGTGATCATCTTTGGGTTTTCCTGATTAGGGATGGTTGCATTGAAGCTGCTGCTGATCCGGTTTTTTTTTTTTTTTGCCCTGGAAATACACTTTAGAGCCGGCACTGTAAAAAGACCTTCATGTGTTTGAGACACATAACCCATTTGAATTTTTTTTTGGAGATCAGCGGATCTCAAAGTGGGGCAAGGAGGCCCCCAAGGCTCCTTGTGGGCTCCCTGGCAAAGAGGGAATCATTTATTTTCACTATATTTTCATCCACCCCACAACTCACTAAATGTTTGGTTCCACATTTCAGAATCTCCCTTTGATAAAACCACTGAAAAGTCAAAATTTGTAAAGAGGGGCGTTTGAAATGCAACATTTTGAGAGTCAGAGCATTGAACCATTTCTAAAATTAACTTCAGAACGAACATTGACCTTCTCATCTGCATTGTTTACCCTCCTCAAACCAGTCAAAATTTCACCTTCTGTGTGTCACGATGCCTTGAGTTTCCTGCTTGAGCGCAGCACTTCTTATCCCAGTGGCCTTGGCTTTAGCTGTGGAGAAGCAGCACCCAACAGCTGCGGCTCGCCCACTTCCTGTTGGCCCGAGTGACAAAAAGTCATGTTTGTGTTGCGTCTTGGCGGGACGGCGTCAGCTTTGTGACATCCATGCCAAAGTTCACCAGTGACTTCTGCCAGTCGGCCAAACTGCCTTTAGTAATCTCCTTACAGAGGATGTTCTGCAACGGATCCTAAGCTGCACTCACTGGCTTGATTGTGGGACACATGTGTTGCGCGCGCAAACACACACGCACGCACGCTCGCGCACACACTCTCACAGCACGATTCCCAGTTGTCATCCCAAGACAGTTCTCTGCAGCCCAGTGTGAGTTGTGGGGCTTAAGATGGAGCTGAACAAAACACTAGAGAGCATTAACGTCTCCTGTAAGGGCTTCTTTGTTCGATCTCCCAGTGGATCCCGGACACTTAATTTAGCTCCTGACAGCAAACGCAGCGAGCGGATATGGAAGCTACATCTTGTCTGATTAAGGCCACAATGCCTTTTCCTCCCTTTTACAATTACTATAAAATATTGAACGCTGTTTGAGTACGTCCTTTTTCGTGTTATCGCAGTACAGTTACAGCAATGAGGGGGACGACATTTCTGCTCTTAGATGTTTTGCACTTCTCTAATTCTTTGGGACTGTCTCGGCCACTTGCTGTAGTGTTGCTTCTTGCCGTTGGTCTTGCTGAAAGCCTGGTGCGTTATCACGTTGGTTGTTTCTCCGTACATCGCTGTGGCACTACCTCCACTTGAACTTCCCGAGGGTTTCCCAAGTGCTCCGGAATAATGCATCTAAAGAACCGAGGGTGGGGGCGGGGGTTTACCAACTTTAATGTAGCTTTTTCACATACCACACACAATTGCTGGAGGGGTTTAAATCTTTTAAATCTAAATGTGTTCCTAATGAGCCTGCAACATTTATGTCTTAGTTTTCATGTGGCCGTATCACAACTCATCTATTCATCAATGAAGACTTGGCCCCCGGCAGAAGAGGGTCAGAGGTGAACTCGGTTGCTTTTTGACGAACAAAAGGGGGCGATTGCTCAGATTGTGATGCTGCGTGGAGCGAAGAGTGATGCACATCCTCCACTGGGGGTCTAATCAGCATGACAGGTGCATCTGAAGTTGATAGTGCAGTGGGAGGGCTGTGGCAACTAAATGTGTCAACAGCAAGACTCGAGCTACAAAGACTCACACTCCAAGCTGTGATCGTAGCTAAAGAAAAGGAGCTCAGATCTCCCGCATCAGAGGAAAAGAAATAGTCTGACATGTTGGGAAATACCAGTGTAAGATGGGACGATCCTAACAGACACCAAAGCGTGCCGAGGACCCCTCGCTGTTTAATGGCGGCCAAGTGACAAGCTTTTTGTTGTCTTTCTGGCTTTCTGGGGTCCTCACTGGTTGTCTCCCAGCTAAGAAATCATCCATAATATCATTCTGCAGTTAGACTGAATGTAATGGGAGCTTTTAAGTTGCACCACTTACCACACACGGGATCATTTGTGTTTAGTGGAGACCATCCTCATGAATTCAAATTTGTCTCACCAATATTTTGGCGAGATCTATTTTATTAAAACATTGTCAGCTGTTAAACTGAGTACAGATACTCCACATGAGTGACATTATCTTGCACAGTAAACCCTTAAAAGGGTTTTTTCCACTTCATAATGAGTGAATACATGGAGACTATCTTTTCATTCGCGCTGCAACTGAATTCATTCAATTCTATTTGATATCCACTGAGAAACTGTGCAAGCTAAATAGACCATTGGGTTTCTGAAGAGTGTCACACCTGATTAAAATGCAGTTCAATTAGCGTCACCTAATGAGATGATGAAGTAATGGAGCCATAGTGAAAAAGATAAAGTTATTTTAAAGGACTTCTCAATTATCACTAACAGCCGCTGATGGCAGCCAATGCTTATTTGATGTTTCCATCAGTCCATACATCTCATTCAGTTCATCGCAGATTTTACGTAGAAACTGTGCAAAAACGGCCGTCAAGCATCATTGACTTCAAGTGTTTCCCCACATTTACGTCCCTAACCGCTCTGACCCTGTTGAGTTGACGATGAGGCAGCGACCTCACCACCATACGGAGTGGTACTGGAATCAAATGGGGCTAGGAATTGCCAGGCGATCGCACAATTACTTCCATTGTGTGGAGCTTGGTGGCTCGTAATTCTTGCGCCACTGGCCTGTAACATCTGGTGAATGAGTGAAGTGTTCAGCGTGGAGCCAGCAGCGTCGGCCCGCCTCCCGCGTTCACCCGGAGCAACCGTCACTGCCCGCTTCACTTCCAGAGGACTGGGCATCGTCAATGCATCAATGACACCAGCCATCACAAGGGACATGTCGCATGCCAAACCAATGATTCATTAGGACTCAATTAACTGGGAGGCATGGGGCGCCCTGCCATATGCCTCAAGCTTCTATGGCAATCTGTACCCACTGCCTACGACTGTACTCTCAACTGTCTTTGGCACGGTGCAGCCTGTACATGTGTGCCGCGCGGTAACGGCACAGTGGCCGTCTGCAGTTTGCTCCTTTCCACACAGCCAGATTCTTTACTATTAAAACAAGTCAGGGGGATTTAGCGGCTCTGTGTCCAGCCGCCCAGCTCCTGAGCTGGAAATGAGGCACAATGACCTTCAGCTCAACTCGTGGTGCGCCAGTTGGCACCGTATGAAATACTCATCCATCTACTGGAGTAGGAGGCTGCGGAGCTCCAGATACTGTAAATCTTTGGAGGCAAGAAAGGCCCCCGCTCGATATCGACTTCACTTCGCTTGCCAAGAGGCGGCGTGCGCTGCCGACAAGATCTATCCGCCCTCAAATCTAGTTTGTCTTCTTGTCCGTGCCAAGGTAATGGACCCACCCCATCCTCTGTGGCCCCCAACATCTTATATTGCTGCTCCACACCCTGAGATTAATGAAATGAGATTTGATTAATGAACAGGCCTAAACACAACAAGGGCAATGAACACCGCCCGCTGCAGAGATGTGATGTGATGAGCCGCGGCATCATGTGCACACACACAGTTGTCCATGCATGTCTGCTTCCATATAATAGGCGTTAATGATTGACACGTGAACGTTGTTAAAGGTCAGTTGTTGCTCTTTGACATCACAGCTGCCAACAGGTTTTATGTTGCATCCGCCCATTTATACATTATCCACACCACTTATCCTTTTAAGGGTCAAAGGGGAAGGGGAGGTGGAACGGTCAGGATCTGGACAGGTCACCAGCACCATCACAGGTCCAAGACACAGAGACAAACAACCATTCTCACTCCCAGGGAAGTGGGGGGAAAAAGAGAGCATTGATACTTCGCAAAGAGAGGCACTGGCCAAAGCAGCATTTGAACTGTGAACCATTTTGCTAACAACGGCACCACTGTGCTGCAACAACATGTCCTTTGGGAAGACATTTGTGGACGTCTTGTTGTTGGACGTTGTGTTGTGTTTACTTCCCGTCTGCCAGACTTTCCCATTCGTGTCATTGACCTCACCTGCTCTAATGTGTCACACCTGAGTTGTATTAGCTCCGCCTCCAGTGGTGTATAAAGTCTCCACACTCTCCTCGCCAGTCAGTGTGCTCCCCCTCATGGATTTACCTGTGTTCCTGGTCACCTCTCTGTCCCCTGTGTGCTGCCTGCCTTCAGAGACTGTAAGTCCTTTTTTTTTTTTTTTTTTTACTGAATAAACAATAAATGTCAACGTACAGCATCTATCAGCAAATGACTGGTAGTTTTATTTTTAAAAAAGGACAAACACATTCAACAAATTATTAGAATTATAAATCATGTTGTTCAAATGCTTAAAAAAAAACATTTAGTTTACTTTTTAATTTGTGATTTCAAGACGTCAAGAATCAAAGCATGTTATTTTTGCAAATTAAAAGCGGAACTTTTGAAAAAAAGAAAAGAAAAGAAAAATAGTGCCAGGAGCAGGGGAGAGAGGAAATTGAGTCAGGTTGGAGAAGCTCTTGCCCCAGTTGTAGGCACGTGCAGCCACCCAGCTGCACTCCTCTAGCATTTTCACCGCATTACCCAGAAACGCTAACGTTCGTGTGACCCAATTTATCAGCCTCTCCTCCCCATTCATCTGCTCCCACAGATGCTCTGCAGGAGGCTGCGTAGCATTCATCACCTTTTGAGTGGTGAGGTCCTCCGGTCTCATCCCGCGGGCCCGTTCTACAACCCTATTCCCCACAGGGACGACAGCAGCTCTATGCGGCTGACGATGATAACAGTGTGGCAGGCTGGCAGCAGCAGGCACTACAGTGGCTCGGATGCATTTGTGCATGTATTTCTGTTTGTGCTCCATAAAATATGTAATCAAATATGGGCTCTGCGAGGTTTGCCTCTGCTGACAGTCAATTTAAATATTGTTTCTGCCACATCTCCTTCCCTCAGTACTTCTTCAACCCCCTGGAGGTAATTGAGATGTTTAGTTTAGCCTGGAGGAACTATCAGATTCAATTCTCTTGTGATTTCATATCCCCTGATGCATGTATTTTTTTTTTTTTCTCACTGAGCACAGCTCTGTTCCCCTGTTTCCACCATTTTCGGTTTTCAGCAATCAAACATTAAATGACAGCGAAAGTTTGCTCGCTCCAAAGCAAACAACTACTCTAATGACACATGCTTACAAGGGGTGTTGATTTCAGCTGATGGTTATTCAGGAGGCTGTTGGTTTCTGTGTTTTTTTTTGTTTTTTTTTTTCTCATATTCAATATTAGTCCACCATCACACGTATAAAAGCCCTGTTTCAGTTCAAAAACAGAGCAAACGATTGCTGTACGGTCAAAACTGAAGATCTTAACATTCTTAAAGGAAGGAATATATAGGATAACAAGTGCACACTGAAGTTGGTGGTCACAGGCACAGCACAGGGCCATATTCAGCTGTGCACTGCAGTTGCACTCTTCATCGGAAGTTGTGTCGAATGAGTTGCGTCATGTTCGATATTTGTGAGTCACGTAACACTGAGTGCTTGCAAATAAGCACTTAAGGGCACTTAAACCTCACACATGCAAAAAGAGAAAATGTTACCCAGTCATTTTGTTGTAGTGATCATTTCACACACAAACCACATAAACTCAAACCTCCTACAAAGAAAAATAATGAGGCAGTCTTTTGAACAGCTTGAGAGGAATGGAGTCTTAAGATCCAGTTTCCTCCAAAGAGCCAGAATTCTCATCACTGCTTCATCTATTCTAATAAACCTGTAGTGAATAAAGCGCCATGAACCTATGTTCAGATCATCAAAGCCTATGCTTGACTATATGAAAAGATAATGAGAATTAAATGAAAACTGACCAGAGAGACACAAAGAGTTTGCTAAACATGGAAAATGTGTGATAAAACCACATTATTCATTAGAAAAAAATCAAACATCTCTCATATCGTTTGTGGCAAAACCAATTCGTATTCATTTGATTTCTAAAGAATGGGACTATTATTCAATGTATCTGTCAACTGACACTGATAAAGCAACTATTAAAACGTTATTGCTGCTTCTGTTTATCTGTGAAGACAAATCAAATAGAGTAAAATGAACCCAGAGCAGAGCTGGATGAACCTTCGAGGAGACCCCGAGGCCAAATTAAGTTGAGGGAGTAATCTGTTAGAAACATCTCTCCTCAGACTGGAGGCACGAGGATGACCAGAGGAGAAACATGGAGTGAAACTAAGTTGAATTCATATGATTTACATCAGAGAAAAAAAAACCCACAGTCAATCATGCAGACATTCATTGCAACTAATCATCGTGAATGACGTTGATGATGTTTTTTAAAAACTCTACCAAGGACCAACAGTCAAATACAATACAATGTATGGCATACGCCAATGGATATAGTACAGATTTTCCTACCTGGGGAATATAATCCTGAATCCACCCCCTTAATCCAATTTCCTCAAGTGAAATGGCTCCGCTCTTGGCCCATAGCCCACCCACTTTCGAGGAATACCATTGGTTATTTTCGTTAAATCGAAACATAACAAATAACCATTAAACAAACAGACAGAGCTGAAAGCATTACCCCTTTAGTGGAGGAAACAAGCCATATACACATCATCCATTGGAGCAGACTCGAATCCTTTTACAATGTGAGGCCTTGAGATTAGGTAAGGATCCATGTGTCACTGTAACAGCCTTATTATTTCAGTATATAATGTGAACAGTTAACCTGGGGGCCTCTAACTAAAGGGCCCCAGCCTTGTCCCTGACTCACAAGCATCGCCTCAGGGAGCTGACCCTTGCCTTGACCTCCACTCAGGAAACCATATATCTACGGATTTGGTTTGTTAATGCAACATTATTAGTACCCATTTAAAAATGTCATTAGAAGGAGATGTCAAGCGGAGATACGGTATTTATCAGTGTGAGCTATAGAATCCAGTCAAAGCTGGGCTGAATAATTTACCGCTAACGGATGATGACATTTGATTTCTCTCCTTCCAGACTGAGTAACTGCTGTTGTTCTCATTTGGAGCGCTCCACTTTTATTTTAATTAAAACGTGCCTGCAGGTAACAGATCCTATATTTCTTTGCGCTGTGGAGCTGCGCTGAGCGACAAGCATCTGGCACAGCCCCAGCGGTCAGCATGACATCCTCTGATGAGACCCTTTAGATCGCGCCTCATCAGAGCGGCACAGCTGGAGTTCAGCCTGATGTTTTACTCTAATCAGGCATCAAGTGTCACGTTCAGGAGGCGTCACTCAGGGCCTGTGTGGGGCCCGCGCTTCAGGTTTACCCAAAACAGCGAACGAGCGGCTGAGGAGATGGCGCTGGCGCCGCCCGCGTACGTCTCGGCGACTCTTTGCCAGGTCTCGACCTTGCGTTGCCATTGTTATGAGAGCCGGTGGAATATTTCACTTATCATTAGCAGCATGATTAGCTGCCAATGGGCTGTGCCTGCCGCGGTTTAATCCTCCTGGTCTCCAGAGTACGATAACATATGAGATGACAACAGTTTCACACCCAGTTTCACACCTCCTGTGGTTCCATAAGTCGCAGCAGCCTAATCACTCATGTGAGATTAATGAGAGACGTTGCGGTGTAGTGGGACAATCACTAATCACACCCACACATATTTTATTGTCGTCGGAATAGACGCCTGTGTATGTGTGTGTGTGTGAGAGAGAGTTTGAGCTTTGTTTAAACTACAGTTTTACAAGGTACTTGTAACAGTGGGAGAGGTAGAGCTACAACAAATGTGTTCTCAAGAGAAAAGAGGAAATCATTATACGGTGCTTTAAAAAGCTTCGACAGCTGCAAACAACTTGATTCTGAATTAGCACATAAACTATTGGATGTTCATTTTCCTTTGTAAGTAATCGCAGTCTTTTGAGATGCTACAGTACAAAAGAAGTTTTTATTGAGGAAGAAAACAAGAACAGAACTAATGCGTAAGCAAGGGCATAATCATTTTTCATGAACAAGGTAGATCCTTATGGACTGTAGTGAAGTTTAAAAGAGCCTATTAAAGATATCATGTCACTCATATTTGGGATTGGACGTATGAGTGATGCGTGTCCCATTTGAAATATTACATGTGTTTATTACCTACTTATTTAAATGGGTTGATAATTTTCACCATAACTTCTACTTTATTGCAAATGTCAAACATAGAAAAGTGCATTTATTTATCTTATATATTTAAATTTTTCAAAATACAGATTGACTCAGAGCCCCCTCCCTTTGATTTTCCTCCTACCAAATAATAAAATAAATTAAAATTAAGGGTTCACTTTTCTTTTTTTAACCCTTCTCCCATTCTAACAATTTTTAAACGTTCCCTTAGTCGGTTCAAAATGACATCAATAGAGGGAACGGAGTAAAGCTTGATTTAAGTGACTCCAAAATATGTCACACAGCTTTCTCACTGTCATTAAGTGATTGTACTCCTCACAGTGCGTGCGTGTGGCGTGTCACATCACGACAACATCGATAAAGCGGTGTGACAGTGGAAAGAAAAACAAAAAGTCTCCTGTTTCGGTGCTTCCCTTCTGCTTCATTAATGCCAGCTTCTTGCAGACTGCAGGTTGTGTTGTTGTGCTCAGCCGTTTTTGATCAAGGCAACTTTCATCTCAGCAGCGCTGGATCTTTGTCGTGTTTGATAGTCGCGTTGCCGGTCCACGATGCAGTCTCTTAAGACATGAATACAGTCAGAACAACAAACAGAGTTACTCACAGTCAAGTTCCAAAGAGAGGCTGCATGCATATCTTAATTATATCCATGACCCACGTGCAATTAAAGAGCAGTCCTTTTGGCTATTTATTTAGTACAAAGAGAACACAAAGAGAGAGAAAAAAACTAATTGTCTCATTAATTACTCTCTGCATGAAATAAAGACCAAACCAAAGTATCCACTGTTCTTTTGTTACTCACAAAAGAAGGCCGGGGGGGGGGGGGGGGGGGGGGGGGGGTGGCGAAATAAAGCATGCCTCAACCTCTTTTCACAAACAGGCATCATGTTGGAAGAGAGGGAGACAAAGAAGAAAAAAAAAGAGGGCAGGGGAGATCAGGGGTGGGAGGGAGAGGGGAAAAAAGAAATGAAGATGGAGGGTTGTTTATGAAAGGCTGGAGAGATTAAAAATGATAAACACAGAGCAAATCAAATAGGAAGCAAAGACTAAAAGGCTGTGAGTTAACATGGTGTCCCTGCAGCCTGCCCAGCTCTCCCTCTCCCTTTCTCCCCCACTGAACGGAGGGGAAATAGCCTGGCGTTACACACTGTTCAGACACTAGCACGCAGCACAACAACAAACCAAATCAGCAGCGTATGAAAGGCTCGTCAGGGACGCAGCAGAGGAACATCAGAGGAGGTGTTTTGGAGAGCCACATCCACCAATTAACTGTTCAGAGACAGGTCCAGCAGAGCCGTGCCAGCTTTCCCAGTCAGCCTGTTTGTGCTAGGTAGAATCAGACGACTAAAAGTGGATATGTAGCCCATGCTGTTTTGGTGCTATTGTTTACTGTCACCACGGGGAGGTAGTGCCACTTTATTAGCCTGAATATGTCTGTCAGAGCGGCAGGAACAGCCTGAGAAACGCAAACTTCCAAAATAAACCCCATTAATATTTGCATCTTGAGACCTCTGCTGTGCACACACGAGTGTATTTGTTCATTTATGTCATGTATCTCAGACATGAAGAGACCCCCCCCCCCCCCCCCCCCCCCCCCCCCCCCCCCCCCCCCCCCCCCCCCCCCCCCCCTCTGCTGTGCACACACGAGTGTATTTGTTCATTTATGTCATGTATCTCAGACATGAAGAGACCCCCCCCCCCCACTCTCTCGCTCCCCCACCCTCCATCACCACACACTGCAGGGGCCAGTTATCCCGGTTAGAAAGGATAACGCAGCGGCACTTCAGAGGGCGCCGCCTCTCACTTGCCAGGCCGGGCCGTGCTGGAGCCACACCTAACTGGGTGCACAGCTCCGAGGCCTTGACTGACATAAATCTGCCCAGCAAAGCAACTGTGTGGCAACGCTTATTTAGTTTTCCAGCTGTAGCTGCTGATCCCGAAGCAACCAGGCCTCCCTCGCCCTCAGAAAGTAAATGAGATGCCCAAACAGAATTTTTTTCCCCCCCCATTCTTTGTATGTATTTCTCCCTCTTTCCACCCCGCTTGCACACTTGACTGTTCCATCGTCAGAGGCTCTCCATCTTGTCAGAATGAGGTGAACTAATGGGCCATGGCTGAACAGCCTGAGCTCAGAGGCTATCAGTTCCCCCTGGAAGGCCAGAGAGGCAGAGGAGGGCAGGAGAAGAAAGGAGAGCTTCCTTCTCCTCTTTCGCCGCCGTATTTCTGCTCTCAAATAAATCCCTGCAGAAATCAAAAGGAATAGCTGAGTTTGTAGCACTATGCTAATATGGTGCAGTTGTCCCCATTTCTTCCGCGTCTATTTTATGTAAATGTTATTCCTATTTGCACTTGCTGAAAGAAATCCTGGTAATTTGCTCAGTTCCATCACAGACTTTCATCAGCGCGTCCTCCTTTAGCTTTATTCTTCCTAAAATCTTTTGGTTTTTAGCCACAGCAACAGTGTAGCGGCAGCAGAGCGTGGCTGCCCCGGACAGGCAGTTAATGGAGAGTTGATGGATCAACATTATTTTTTATCAAATGACGAAAGCTTATTAATCTCACTGAGCCACAGACTTCCACTTCTACTACGTCCACGAGACACATTTGTAGGATTTATGTGTGTGTGAATATGGTGAGAACTAACATGTTAGTGATCGGCTAATTACTGATGTAGCCCCACTGGATGAATCCGTCTAATAAGTTGTCTATGACTAAATGCCTGCAAAACTGATGAGTATTCTAGATAATGAAATAGCACGTTAGCATGCTAAACATACTAAACAAGGATGAGTGCATGTCTTGTTATTGTATGTTTGCATGTTTCCTACAGCGCTGTGGCCGTGATTAACCCTCTGAATCATATGGTCACAAGTGTTAATAGATTGCAGAATTACCCCCAAAGACCCAAATGCCAATCAGCCGCTTCCTATTCAAGACTCTAATTAGTCCAACAAAAGCAAATTAACCTTATCGTAGATTCAAGGGCTTTCAGTCACTTGTAAGGCCACAGGGGACAACCTGAGTCTTGATTGTGCTCATGCGATGATGGAAGAATATGATAGAATTACAGAAAACTGTGGGAGAAGCAGCTCCACAAAGCACAGGCTGTAGGTGAAGATATAGTGGGGGCTGCCCTCCCTGCCACAAGGTAGCACAGCAGGGCTGTTTACAGGAGCTTTGCTCGGCCGCGTTGTGACAGTCATGTCCCACTACATAAGCCGCGGGGGCATTTTGTAACAAAGATAACCAGCGCGAGGTGCCAAAGCCAGTCTGTCGAACACGCGTTCCGCCAGCCCCGGGCCATGCCACCATTGGCCAGGAAGACACGGAGATGGTCCGGGGAAAGGGGGCCTCCCTGCTCCTGTGCAGCCACATGCAATCTGGAGAGCACAGACTGCGCCTTCCGTCGGGACCACAGTGAATGGAGGTGTAATTGGTCGCATCCAGTGATAGATGGCTGTTCAACCTTTGTTACTCATCGGCGGCAGGATGCAGGAGGCTTGTCTCACAATGTGAGGTTGATTGTGGAGTCTATTAAACACCAGTCTCAGGAGGAGATGTTGCTCAGTGGAATGCAGGAGCTAAGAACAATGTGGAGAATGATCTGATTCGAGCGCGTGTTCAGTGATTGCCCATTATATCTCGGAGAAGCAAACACGATTTAAAATCTGATCAGGGAGTTAGAACTCAGTATAATTGTTGGAAATTACCACACTTTGTCTCTGCTACATAAATTCAGATGTTAATTATAGTTTTTATTTGATTGGAAACAGATTATCATATCAAGCAAATTGTATTCTATGCATCAATCAGTTTTTAATCTGTGTTTTGATTGACCTGTACCTCAGCTCATCAAAGGTTATAGATACCTTTATGACATAGAGATCAATACAACATGGTTCCCCTTTATGAGAAAGATTCAGATCACATCTCCCAATGCGGTGATGCTGCTTGACAAGATGTATGTACCTGCATGTTGCCTTGGGGGCCTGGTTCACCTTGCAAGGGTATACACTCAAACTCGCCCCCTTAAAACTCAGTGGCTTGCATGATTGATGTGCCTTATGTGAAGGCAGGAAGAGTTGTCATACATCAGGTGCTCTCACAGCATGTCTTGTTCTATAATCCAGTTACGTCGGTAAAGACACAAGCAGAGCCCAAGCCGAATCTCCAGAGGTGATTTGTGAAACTCAGGCAGACGCGCAGTGCAGAGACAAAGGAGGCAGCAGCAGCAGGTTGATGGAGGGAAATAAAGACATGCAAGCAGAATGAAATTGACTTCCCTCAAGGAAGTTTTCCTTTGCAGTTGAGAGAGGTGGGAATGGCACGAACAAATTAATAAATAAAGGGCGGCTTTTGTCGAGGGCTTTTGACATCGTCTAACAGCTGAGAGTAGCTGGAGAAATGAGTGACGCTCTTTTACTCTGACCCAAATCATAAGAGACACTGGGAGCAGATTGGGGAGTCTGAGTGACCTAGATAGCATTGGTTTTGAAAAGCAGCCATACATCACATTAAATCGCTCTTCCGTCTAATACAATGGGGCATATCTCCCTCGCTGATAATGAAAATTACATTCTGATAAGGTTCTTTGTGGCATGGAAAATACCTCTACCATCACCGGCACTCCAGGGCTCTGTCTGAGACTCACTTATGGGGAGAGTTCCCTTCTGCCCGGACCTGGGTGACATTACCTGCCTCATAAACTCACATGAAGGGTGGCACATGGTCTAGACTCTAGACTGCTTCGCACAAGGAGAGCAGGAGGGGAAGAGGTTTACCAGTTGTTCACAGGAATTACATTTGTCTCTTTTTTGAAGGTTAGGCAGATATGCTGTAGTTGTTGGAAGACCTTTTTCAGAGATCTCTTTGTTTTACTGGTGTATACTATACGAATTGAAGCTCAGCATGATGATCTGGAAAAAGCCACCTCAACAACAACAATATATTCTTTCCCTCCCCTCTAGTATTCTCAGTATGCTCAGTTTGCAAACACTGCACATATACAGTATATAGAGATGGATGATGCAGCTCTATGTCCTCCTACTATCTGGAAAAGAAGCCATAAACCCTGCTGCCATCTTGTGCATTTGGAGTCACAGTCCATGCACCAGCAGTCAGTGAACAGAGCAGAGATAGGGAGGTCCCACCTGTACTCAGACTTGGCCAGTCAGGAGTCAATCTTAGGTCTCAAACTCATTTTGCATCAAAACCAAACGTCCAGGATTAAGTTGCACCTGAACATACATACGTTTGATAAGAACGACCTAAAATGTTCAGTCACTGTCCCGTCCGTTAACAACACTGAGATGTGTTGGCTGACAGCAAGCTACAGGTCATTTTTTTGTGCAGCGGCTGCTTTGACAAATAAACAAGCAGCAAAAATAGTACTACTCTTAATTGAGTTAAATGTGTTTAAATGGTGCTGACAATTCTCTTTGTATTTGTACAACATCAAAGAATGATAATGTTGTTCTATAATTTTTCTTCTACTGCAATTATTCTTATTATTGTGATTTGGGTGGACTAATGCGCTTTATAAGCCATATATTTACATGATTGTTTGTTTACTGATTAAGTTTGGATACAAATTGGTGGATTAGTGAGGAATACATAAACAAGGGCACTTGAAATTCTTTTTAGAATGACACTTGGACAGACTCATTACAGACACTCACAATGTCACACAATGTCACACTGCATAATATGTGCCCAGGCTCAATGTGCGGCAGCTCTTTTCAGGCCAGGGTCGGCTAAAGGCCTCTCTCTCCAACAATGGCCCGTCACCATGCCAACGGAGGCCGTGCCAGCCTCTGTGCCAGCTTGGCATAGCCCCCGTGTTAGCAGTAGCTGATTCAAGGGCATTAAAGCACAATGTGTGGGGGTCCTAGTTTACAGACGGCCGTGCCAGGATTCCCACCACAGTTTGCTTTGAAACAGCCTGTCATTCATCGCTTCCTGCCACTTCCCCCTCCTCTTGTGCCGTGGATCCGAGCTGGGAGCATTAACAATCCATCTTCTGAACGTTCGCCTTTGCACGCACAGAAGCGCCAGTCACGCTCTAATGTACGATATTTACTCACAGGCGGCACATAAAACAACAGCATCTAATATTACGCCACAGGTCTCCTTCAAGGATGGGCGCAGAACAGCGAGCGGCTTCTGCACTCTCATTAAGGATTGATGATCCAGAAGAGACAATAACGTCTTTGTTGATTTGTTAGATCGCTGCCTGCCAATTTGATTGTTAGATTCATGTTGTAATGACTGATGGAGGGGGTTGTGTTTGTCATTAAAATTTTGAACCACCTCCAGGTTAACAATTCTCCCTCTGTCTCCTCACCCTGCAGCGCTCGGAGCAACTGTGATGGGCTGTCGGACAACATCTGAAGCGTTCTCCCAAAGAATAACATCCGCTCCTGACCTGCTCTGAAGAACAATATCTGATTCAATCAATGTCGCAGTCTCTCAGGGGGGGATTACACCTCAGCAATAGGCGGGACCTCAGAAAAGTTCAACAGTGGACCATGTGATACTTGACCTTCACAGAGAGAACCCAAATACACTCCAGAAGATGTCAGATCTGATCTGAAGCTGCTCTCGAGAGGGTCGGCCAGCTCCTCATTCAGCCTCCTCTCCACTTGTGTTGTTAAGCAATACTCAAGACACCATGATCCTTCAGTGAAGGAGCACAGTAATCAATGCTGGATCTTCATTTATTGTGGAGGACTGGACATCTCACCATGGATGTGAAGGAGAGTTTCTCCACCAAAGAGCGACTGTGAGAGAGACAGGACTGGGGGGGATTTGGACACTGGGGGTAAGGAGGATCAGCTAGAGTGCTGCTAGCCCATGGTGCATCTGCTGTGAGCAGGACAAGGGACTCAGTGGTGGAGGATGTCAGCAGAGGCCGAGCTCCAGCCGGGTGTCAAAACCAGCCAGCGAAGGGAGTCCAGGAGGATTAAAGGTACGTGAGACTCCAACAAATGATTCTACAATGTAGATAACCTGGACTTATTACCAATAACTAACAAGATGATATCAGGATTTCTTTCTGAGCTTTTCATAGATCACATGGAATAATTTTCTAAATAAGTTTAATGATGTGTATCTTTGCCCAAAACTAGTTAGATAACAGTTAACAAGGGATTACTTACTGAATCAGGAATGGTCCATGGATATTAGACGTATGATTGGCCCCTCTATGTAAATGATGGCCCATTTATATATTAGATCCGCCACTGGCTCATATCACATGTGTTTTGTGCTCCGAGGTATCCTCAAAGACAACAAGAAACATGAAGAACAGGGAGACAAAATGGAGATGTGGCAGCTTTCCTGTGCTTGGCAGGCAGGGAACATAACTTTAAGCCAAGTTTGGATAAATAATGCTGAACTACATGGAGAAAAGCTTCAGTCAGACAAGCCCGCCGAGAGGTTGCCTGTCTCATCCCAAGGATCCAGACGTAGTAACAGCTATTCTGTGTAGCCCCCGGGTTTGGTGCTGCCATGATTTAGGTGTCATGGACAGGGTAATTCACACCCTGTTGCTTTGATGAACAGCATAAGTGATGCAACAGGACAAGTCATTCTCCAAACGTTCACCAGGAGACTGAAATGGGACTGAATTGGCAGAGAGGAGGAAGGAGATGGAGAGCGGAGAGTTAGAGGCAGAAAGAGGGAAAATAACAGGGAGGGCAAAGAACGTGTGCAAGAGGAGGAGGAGGAGGAACCTTCGTCTTTGCTATTCTTCACCTCATTTCGCCATCCATGAATAAAGCCACTCCAGCCAGTCCAGTAAATCTGGCTGTAGCACGGCCACGGGGCCAGGTCCTCTGTGGCCGTTTCCCTGGCTCTGTCAGCTTGCTCAGATAAATGGCCGGGCTGGAGGAGGGCCCATCGATTTGAGTTAAGTAGAGGGGGGAGAGTGTGGCGAGGGGGCTATTACACACGTGGCTCTGCGGTTCATCGGAGGGGGGTATCAGCGCAGGCTATCAGCCCCCTGACTTTACCATGTTAATCACATGTGCTGCAGGGACCGTTGTCACAATCGCCAAGGATGCTATTTAGGTCCATATAAATGGAAATGGGGCAACATAAATGCATGCAGAGTGTCAAGAAGCACCGATGGCGGAGGATATGAGCGGGCTGGGGACAGGTGAAGGACGCCATCAAGGACCACGCCGATGACTTATACAGAGATTAACTTCTGTTTATGTTCATGTGAGTTGAAGGGAACAGCTGATATTAATGGCATTTAAGGGACAAGGTGGCTCCTATTCTATACTTTTCATCTTATCAACGAATGCTCATCGTAACTGTGTGTAAACCCATCCCCGCCCCCATATCAGTAACAGTCACACCACATTATGAGCATTCACAGATGCTGCCTTGTGTTCTTCTCTGGTGTTTGACATATCATCGATCAAGTACCTACAGGCCTGTTTTAGTGTTTGAATTTGCTTTTGAGCTCACGGTTGTACATAGATTTTTTTTTTCAAAAACAAAGGTCGTGTGGATTGAAATTTGGTTTTGAACACGGGGGAAAGACATGCTACCTTAGCATCATCTTGTATTTGGAGATTTGACAACAAAAAGAAAACGTCATCGATCTTAAGTGTCTTCTAGAAATGAATGCTGAAAACAAAAACACATTGTTCATTATTACATTAAGAGGACATATGGGTCACATCATCCTGTGCCTGGTTTGTCATATTTGATAACAACAAATGTTGCTGCAGCAAAGTCTTACTCCCAGTCTGAAGCCAGAGCTTCCCTCTGCCAGTCGAAAGAAATGCTTTACATGCGTGACTTCTATCTACTACTCCATCTCCATAGCAACTGTTGCTCTCCCGACTATAATCTGAGCACACAAAAAAAATACTCATTTCAAAAAGACAGAGACGAGGAAAGAGGACATGAAGACATTGAGAGAGGGGGGCCAGAAGGACAGAGACACTGCAAACAGATATGGAAAGAGACAGAGTGAGGCAGGCTGAATCACCAGTGCCCTCCTCTACTGAATGAATGGCATTGAAATGATTGTAAGGGACAGAGCAAATACGAACCACTTCACCCTGTGCAAACCCACATTAGACCAAATCTGTTGCAACTGTTCCATTATACTGCTTCACCATCAGTGTGATAAGTGGGGCCCCCTGCCCAAACAACAGTCTCCCCAGCAAGATCAATACCTGCATGTAACTCTGCAGTGAGTCAATGGTCTTTCCACCACATTGATGATGTGCACAATACCCCTCATTAACTGTGTAACTGCTTTAACGATCCAACATTTAACCAAAACCTCGATCTCCTCTTCGGTGCCAAAGTTGGGTAAAGGCATTTTGATCCATGTGGTGTGGACAAAGGGACACAAGCTTGCGAACGTTAAACTGTGAGTTGTGCCGAGGCTTTATGAAGAGTATTTTGTGCACACGAGGGAGACAGATGGCGGGGACAGATTTGGCTTCCTCAGACGCCCATTCTCTTTACGACTGCTTAAAGTCATCAGTCTCCTGTGCTGACAGAAAGTACCTCCGGTTTTCACTTCGGCAGCGTCGAATGTCGCGTTCGGAGTCACATCGAAGTGAGCTAAACTAAGAAAACAGACATTATATTACACACTGTATGTGCATGCAGGTGGCGATAGAAGCCAGTAACCACCTCAGTACACTCAGATGATGGTTAAATGGATGGCGTGCGTGTGTCCCGCTGACAAACGGAGACGCTGATCCGACAGAGACAAGGAGACACGGATAGACACTCAGAAAGGTTCAAAGGTTAAGCTGCTTCAATGCCGGCTCCCCAACAAAAAGTTTCTTGTTGCCAAGTCCTTATATCTGGAGGGGCACTTCTGACTCTCCATCTGTTGCCATCTGTCCCCTCGCTGTCCCCATTCTAGTGTGGCAAGCAGGAGGACGCAACACTGTGATCAGTGGAACAGTATGGAGCTGCACTAACAGTAATTGTTCGCTCCATGGGCCTGGTGCAAGGCCCTGCGTCAGGTGGGGGATCACAGCGTTTGATTAGAAGCCCTCTGACGTCTTGCATGTTAATCCCAGCTCTTTATTGAGGACTTTTCTGCTGCCTTTTATTTCTATTTTATAGAGGTTATTTGCAGAAAATAGGAATTAAGAGGGGAGAGAGGTAACAAGCATTCCAAAGCCTCTTTTCCACTGGTCACAAAAATGTACTGCATCTTTTTTTTTTCCGGCAATGTAAATGGGAACAACCAACATTTGGTCCCAGGTCAAACCACTCGGAAGTTGACACATGTTTTAATCTGCCGTGATGGAAATGAGACACGTGGGTCAGTGTGCTAATTTAGAAACCCAGCGGCGTGAGAGGCCACCTCAGTTTGTCCTTCATGTCGTTAAATATGAGAAGAGGGCAAACCCCTCTACAGGCAATGTGAGTTCCTGAGTTTAAAAAACTAACATTACGTATAACACAGGGAGTACATGCACCCCAGATTACCCAGTGGCATGTTGTGCAATATGTAGGATACCTTTAGATAGAGATACAAATAGTAGGAAATACTTCAGGCAACCCTCTGTCAGACAAATTAAGAGCATCAGGCGCATGGGCCAGAAATATTCTGAGGGCCACTCAACCTTGGGTAATTGTAAATCCAGAAAAGCACAGGAATATGTGTCATCCCTCTCCACGCGCACACACACACACACACACACACACACCTTCTGCCTCTCTCCTCTCCTTCCGTACAGTGTGTAACAACATGAAACAGCATGCCCTGCAGCTCTTTAGTTTCATACAGCACCCTCGCTTGTCTTGATCTGAACCCAGAGCACGTAGCGAAGGAGTTATGCCGCTGTGTCAAGACTCTCATTCGGTATGCAAGGCCTACTTTTTTTTTTTTTTTTTTTTTTTTTTGAGTATCTGTGCATAAACCTCTAAATCTCTCCTGAAGTGTTATTAGGGGAAATGGTACGCGGTATGTAAAGAAACAAATGGCACAGAACATCTGGTTAAAGCTCATCTGAGAGTGTTGCACTGAATTGGGCCGATCATGTTTAAAATGCAACTGGAGCAGCATGCATTTTATATTACATTACAGAGTGTATGAGTCAGTAAAATCAGGATGGAATGCATAATAATTTGTGAATAGACTAGAGTCGCTGCATGAGGGATGTTGTTACCAAGGCAGTGCAATAATTATTGCAGGAGTCCACCTCTTTCTGCCTCTGTCACGCAGGGTTTCAGCATCAGCACGGCTGCAATCAAGTGTAGCACATACAGTATGACGAAGTAACGCACCACAGTTAGTCTACATCAAAGTCTGAATGTTAATTTCTCTACATGGGAGCTGTTTGCATGCCAAGCTGTAGCTGCTTAATGTTCAGAGGTACACCGTGGCCGTATATAAGACTCATTATCCTCTGGCAGGAAAACAAGTCTGAATCAGACCCAGATTTGACATTCACTTGCTCAGAGACTTTAATGACTTTAGCATCGTCAAGCCCTCCCCCTCTTTTAGAGGATTCTGCCCTCATGAATTAGTGAGAGGGTGTGCATAGCCAAGACAAGCGCTTGCTTTAGGACCAAGAAACTTTTTTTTTCAATTTGCACAAGCCATTTAATTTGCTTGTTTTCCCCTGAATTTCCAATTTGCTTTTTTTTGCTTTTTTTTTTTTTTTTTTTGGGGGGGGGGGGGGGGGGGGGGGGGGGGGGCGAAATTTAACATGGATGGAAATACCATGCGTTACTGCATGGAATAAGTTCATTTTCGGTTTGATATGGTCTTTGATGACAGCCTAACAGTCTCTGTGAGGGATTTTAAGCCTCATCCTCTTCTCATGCGCAGCTTAAGCCAGCTACTTAAACGTGCCGTTAACTGATGCACTGTACAGGCTCGTGACCTAGAATTGAGCGACCAAAGGGGCTGAAAAACTGTGAAATTCTCCAAGGTGCTGGTGACCTTGATTTGAAATCCTTCCATCTCTTTGTGTGGACGCAACAGGAGTGTTGCTGCTGAGAAACCCTGTGCAGATTAGGAGGGGAAGGTTTATACATCGTTGCACACGTGAGACGTAAGCAATCAAGGCTTGCACCCAACATCATCAAAACAGGAGGAGGGCAAGCGGCACAAACACAAAATGAGAAAAGTGCCCCTGTCAAGGCGGATGTCAGGGCAGCTACAGAATAATCAACAGTTCAAATGGGAACAAAAAAGGGAATGGATGACACAGAAGCGCCATCCTGCCACCACCCAACATCCATCACCCAGGAAGGGCTTTGTGGATTGTGGGTGAGCGCTGGACCGCGATGATTCCTATCAAAAACCACCATTCAAGCTGGTTTGTCCAACAAATAGCACCCAAAGGGGCTTGGGGCATGGGTGCAATGCAGGAATAAGCACCCCCCCACTCAGTCACGCCATAACCCCACAGACTACTGCTTTCTGTGTGAACATCTCACAATGCTCGACAGTAGGGGGAAGTGGTCTCAGTCTTGGTTTCTTTTTATTTCTCTCTGGTTCACTGGCTTTAACTAACTCTGTTTTCAATTTCTAGTTCAATTTTCTTTCAATGTGTGCCTGCTGCTGATAATTTGTTATTCATTCTAAATGTTCTTTGCCATAAATATTTATGCCATTGAGCACACACACACACACACACATACACACGCTCGCCTTTATACCTTTAACAGGGCATAATGCAGAAGTTTCTCGAACTCGCTCGTCCTTTTATCTGTTAAAACACTTAATGCATATTCTTCCTCCTTATTTTCTCTTCCTTTCATGCCGCAGGTCAGGACCGCAGTGAGGCGGGGCTTATTAAGCGTTTCCGTGGAGATGGCATACGGTACAAGGCCAAGCTGATCGGGATTGATGAGGTGACAGCGGCGCGTGGGGACAAGCTGTGCCAGGACTCCATGATGAAGCTGAAGGTGCAGACTTTTGTGTGTTTGCCTATACTTTGTGTGTGTGCGGGGACAGCATTGAGCCTCTTCATTCATCTCCGTCAGATTTTGAAAAAAGCGTGACTGTATTGTGTGTTGAGTCACGGGAGCTGTCCTTTCCTGTGTATGACTCATTGGAACTCTGTAAAGAAGTGACCAAACGGAACAAATAACCATCCAGGCATATTATGCTGCAGCTCTTTGTCATGTAGGAAGCTATTGCAGGGTTGGTTTTATATCCTGTGCGAAATGGCAGACCCTTTGTGCCTTTTCTTTCCCTCTAATAGCTAGATTTTTTAGTATATCTCAAAGCTCTCCGCATTTTTATATACATTTATATTTGCGTCTACAGATTGTTATTGACCTTGAAGGCAAACAGTCTTCCTATTCTAAGTCGTACCCCAGTTAGGCAGAAGATTGTCACTTTTTAACCTGTGACTGCAAAAACATTACCCACCCCCTCCCCACTATGTCTTCTAGTGTCAGTCACAGTTTTCTATTTTTACAACAAACTCCACACTTGTAGCACATATGCAAACTGGGATAACGTGACCCAATTAAAATTTTAGCGAACGTTGGAAGTAAATCAGGTCAAATTCAGTCCCTGGAAGAAAACAAGCACTAGTTAATTAGGAAGAATGAGTTAAAGATAGACTTGTTTTGCAGTATTTGTACTACGATGTTGTTTCTGTAAACAGCACAACCCTTGTTACTCTGAACCTGTCTGTTTTCTCACATGTGCACTTTACTGTCATAACAGGGGCGAGTCGCAGTTCTTGGCACATGGTTCAAATCCATATTGGACTAGTTGAGTTTGAATGTTTTCCCCTTGCTTGTGGGCAATCTGGTTTCCTCCCAAATTTGTGCAGAGGTCAGGTTGGTGTGAAGAGGGTGTTGGCGCTGCAGTCCAGTGGTTGATCTGTCCTGGGGATTGGACATTATTTTACCCCAGAGAAGAGGCACTATAGATAATGGACTGATGGACTTGATATCAGCAGGAAACAGGGGGTTCTTTGTGGCTGGTGTGACTAGTATCAGTTGAATAAACATAAGCAGATGCTATCCGGTTTAGACAAAGAGTTGATCATGGAGTTAATTCGTGATTTGGTTGAAAAAGCTGTTTAAGCTATTTTTATAGTTTCCAGCTGATCTGAGTACATGGGATCATAAATATACACTTCCTGTGTGAAACCGCTAAAATGTTCCTCAACCAGCACTGATCCCCTTACTGTAGAACATCCGTTGAGCTGTTATCTAGCATTCATCAGAGGAGTGTTCGGCTGACATTGGGCTAAATGAGGAAAACATGACAATTGCACTGTTGAGATATTACGTAACGCCGTCTGGCTGCTTAGTCTCTGCAGCAATGAGGTTATGCATGAGATAAGGCCTTTTAATCAGAAATAACACTGTCTCAGATAACAAGGGGAAAAGAGACTGAACATCTCTGTACATCCGACTGCGCCACAAAAATTAAGGCAAAATCTGTCCATCACCACCTGGAAGCTGGCAGCAGTATATGTTAGAAACCTTTTCACTTCCGTTGCAATAAAAAAACAAAGCGCAGCAGGGGGCTATGGGGTAAATCCTCCTCCAGAAGAGGACATATAGTCTTTCCTTTTAAATTTCTTCTCGCAGATTTTGCCGGAGCTGAGATGTGTGGGTAGGCCCAAGAAGAGAGCAGTATAGCCACAAGGCAAAGCCCCTCATCGCCCATATCCATTCAAAGTGATATGTCCAATAAAACAACTTTTTCCCTGCCTTCATCTGACATGTCAGCAGTGTCCTCGGCGTGACTCCGGTAGTCACCAGCCACCAGCCAGTTACAGTCAATGGAGCAGTCGATACAGGCTTGCTATTATCTGGACAGGGGATAGAGGAGGGGATGGGGATTCTATTGAGCTGCCTCTCACTGCCTTGAGGACTAATCCACCAAATGGAGAAGCCGATGGCTGATTGACATCATCCATCGACTCCCCCTGCCCGGCCACCTCTTTCTCACTTACTTCATTTCTTTCCTGTTGCTTGCTCGGCTTTGCAATCCCCTTCCTTCTCCATGTACTGCTTCATCTCCTCCTTTTTGTCATATGGGCCTTCATATTTGTTTGTGAAGATACGTGCATTTATTTCTTCACCTGTTAAGTGCGGAATAAGAGCTCGGCTCATAGAAGGTCTGAGGTAGTGGCCCGCCGATGTACAGGAGGGGTCAAGTGGGTAATTGCGATTGCAGTTTTGTCAGACATATTCAGCGCAGCACGCAGGTCTGTCTTATCTGCTCAGGTTCTCCTTCTTCTCTCTTCTCTTATGTTGCAGGCTTTGTTCTCGGAAAGGCACGTCAAACACACAGGTCACATTAACTGGAACACGTTGGACATGTTAATTGTCTCCTTTATTAGACTTGAGAATGAAAGGAAAAAAAGGGGGCTGCCGAGAACCATGGGAAATACGTACTTCAAAGGGCGGATTGGTTGTTCACTCAGCACTATGCGAACAGCGAGCTGGTCGGTCAGCATGAGCGATCCATTCTGTCAGCAAATCTCACCCTATTGTTGTTAGCGAGCACTTGTGCACATCACGTTGAAGTCAAGTGCAGTGGAGCTACTTCAAGAAAGGCAAGAAGAAAAAAGGTGCTTGGGAAATAATAACAAGACGCGCTGCACGAGGTGACGTGTGAATTCCTGTGAGAGTCAAGCTTCAAGAAAAGGCACATGAAAGAACATTCTGTCCTATCACACCTTATGTAACTCCTGCCTCCCCACCCCCAAACGTTCTCCCGAATCTGCCCCTGAACCACCACCTGCCCGCCCCCTCATCTCCCACTGTCACACTCACCTGAGTCGGAAGAGAGGGAGTTTTTTTTTTTAACGCCAAGTTCATATCCTTTTATCACCTCATGTCGTTTCCTTTAATCTCCTGCAGGGAATGGCTTCCTCTGCACGTTCCAAAGGGGAGCACAAGCAGAGAGTCTTCTTGACGGTGTCTTTCGGCGGGATCAAGATTTACTGTGAAAGATCAGGGGTGAGTAGCGTGTCAGGCAAGTGAGTCCGCCACGGCAGAGCTGCACCGCGAGGCCACTGCCAGCTGCCGCTCTGCGAACCTTTATGGTATAGGACATCCAGAGGGCATACACTTGCACAGTTCAGTTCACAGCGGCTGTGAGCGCTTCCATCTTGTAAGCCTGGCCTGCACGGTTGACATGTTTGTACAGTGGCAATACCTGAACCCAAGGAACATGATTCAATAAAAATGAAAAAAAAAAAAAAAAAAACATTTTATAAACCGACACGGCTAAAACAAGCAACAGCTCTCTTTCCACAGGACAGTTTTTATTTAGTTCATTAATATTTAACAGGGCAGCATTGATTTGCAGGTCTTCCTTTCGATATTTGACTCATCACACACTACAAGATGAGGAGTATGCTGCAGGACCTGCTTAAGATCCCTCAGACCCTGTCTGCGTGCTAATGATAGCGCAGTGAGCAATGTTTGGCAGTTTCCATCTCTCCATCCTGGCTCTCAACCCCGCGGACTAGTGGGCCTGCTGTTCCATTACAGGATGATCGAGGGGCCCGGCTCTTCCCCGTCCCGGGGCGTAGCGTTGGCTAGATAGGCCCACTCTGCTCATCAGCGCTAACCGATAATTAGCGCTCGGTTCCACCCCTTAATGATCATTGCCGCTAATGCTAATTACACCATGGCTCCACCTCAGCTGTCGTTAGCTCTAAACTGATAATTACGCAACGGCGCTGGTCCCGTGGTTGCCGACCCCCACCCTAGCGCTAATCATTTATTCTCCCCAAAAAACACCCATCTCTGATAATATCTCTTTTCAATATGACTGGTGGTGATAGCGGCGCATCTTTCGGCTGTAATGAAGAAGAACATTAAGCCTCGGCCTCCACCACCAACCAGCTACCCAGCTTTTGACAGGCCCATTTGTTGTTTTGGAAATCATGCCCCCTAATGCTCTTCATTTTATTTACTGATTACTGGCAGCAAATAACACTCCACACTTAATATCCCTCTTGAGTGATTATGGGGGAAATGGGGATCACTCCAGTGCAGGCAGAGTCAGCCAGCGTTTAGATGGAAATATTTTATGTAAAGCTGACATGATTCCCTGCCGGATCAAGTCGACTAGTCATATTAGTTTGGTATTTTACATTAATCTGGGGCGTTACCATCATTTAAATATGGTCTAATGTTCTCAGAAAACTCCGCCCCAGTGCCCTAAGCTTATCTCCGCTCGCAGAGAAGCTGCAGGTAGGTGTGCTTGAGTGACAGCCTAATAAATCTGCGAGTATATATTAATGTGTGGTTCATTTTTTCGACGCTTATTGGTTCCTTGTCTTTCCACCTGGTATTTGCTTATTAATGTGGTGTTTCTTGATGATCACAGCATCTCAAATTCTGATTCAGATTCAAGATGAAAACACTCGATGGAAAAAAAAAGTAACTCACGTTACTTGATTCTTATTTCAAATCAGAGAACTTGTTTTACAGTTACCATGTTGCGTAACAGAAATGAAATCATCCTTGAATCTTTCCTCTGTCTGTCAGAGGCGGTTAGGCTCACACCGTGTTGGTTGGCCGTGTTTGGCTTAACAAGATGCAAAGATGTTTTAAGTAGGTTTGACCTACTTTTTCTGCCAACAGTGTTCGGGGCTCCTTTTAAGACTGTATATCAAAAGGAACATTTTCAAATGAAAGAGGACATGTCATAATGCATCTTTAAAAAGAGAAGATTCAGCAGCGCCCACAAGGTCTTTCCTGCGTGAACACTTTGCACTTCTGCCACCTAAAGGTGCTCCTGCATCAGCACTCAGTCCACGAGATCAGCTACATCGCCAAGGACACCAGGGACCACCGGGCCTTTGGCTATGTCTGCGGGAAGGAGGGCCACCACAGGTTTGTGGCAATCAAGACTTCGCAGTCGGTGAGTACCTCTCCATCCTCAAGTCTCCTTGACCCAACTGTCTGTTTTTATGTTGAGATGTGAGTTAATTTAAGTCTTTAAAATGCTGTAAATTAAATGGCAATTTTGATGATTTTGTTCAAAATTACCAGGTCCTTTTTATCCATATGCCTGGTAGTTAAATATTCAAGCTGTGTGGCCATGGGGGGGCCGCCTGGCACTGTTGAGAAATTTTGAGATTTTCACTTTTTCTATTTGAGTCTCTCGTGAAATATCGAGGGAGGCAACGTATCATTTTCTGAAGAGTGACTCAAATTCATTTCTCAAGAGTCACGTCTACAGATCCTCAGACTTGAGTGAGGAAGTGGAAAAGTGTGGAATCTTAAACTGGTCTTTGAAAAGTAGGAAAGGAAGAAAAACATTTTCTGAAAATTGCTGTGTTGCGACTTCATGTCACAGTGTATGTTCTGCGGGTCAACACCCCCAACTCCCTGCTGTGCTGAACCCGCTGTTTGTTCAATCAAAGTTAGACAGCACACGGCCTGGTACTGCATTCAAATGTTCTATTCTTAAAAGGATTGACTGACAGGAATAACACAAAATGTATGAATGCAATGAAAAAAGGGTATAATGGTCAGTTTCCATATCAAAAACATGTTTAAAGAAAAAGATTTCAAACAGTAATAGATGGCAGAAGGAGTTGAAAAACGATTAAGAATATGGAATTTATTCCAGCCTTATTTATTTCCTTTACTCCTTCCTCCTCTCTCTACTTCTCCCATTCAGGCGGAGCCTCTCATCATCGACCTGCGCGACCTCTTCACCCTCATCTACGACATTAAGCAGCGGGAGGAGATGGAGAAGAAGGCCCAGAAGGACAAACACTGTGAGCAGGCGGTGTATCAGGTAGGACACTTAGAGCCCCTCGTTATTATTTTTGTTTTTTGTTTTTTTTCTCACTTTCATTTCCCATTCGGAGGCGAGATCGCACATTATAACTCAGCCAGCGATGCATTCACACACCAGAAATCTTAACACTTTCAAGCTCCTTCTGAAGTGCATTGCAAACTGTGTTTGTCCGCACGACTGATTTCTGCACCGAATGTCTGGAAGTGTGACACGTTGCGATGAGACGTGCGTGACGGGGAATGTATGCGCTGGTGTGTTTGTGATACAGCAAATCGTTGTTTCGTTCAAACTCAATGCGCTGTCAGTTTCTCACTATGCTTGGTTGCAGACTAATAGCTTTGCCGTTGGTTCCTCTTCTTCGTCCATTTCTTTTTTAACGAGAGTGTGAATTCTCAAATGGCTGATGAAAGAAACACAATTGTCTGCCCTCTGTCCCACTCCTACACAGACCATCCTGGAGGACGAGGTGGACGACCCAGTTTACCAGGTAGGTCCAGAGACACACAGATCAGGAACGTACACCCTGCCGATGCTGTTCTAGCTTCACTGGTGCTGTTTTCACTCAAAGCTTGGGATAGAGAACAACAAATAATCCTCAACTCCAGTATCTTCTCCAGTCACTGATCCGCTTGAATTAATGATTCATGATATTCCACCATTCCAGTAATACACAGTCGACCATCCGAGTGGACAGTTTTGTTCAACCATTCAACTCCCATTTGCCAGTGCAGTGTTGTAAAACCATATTTTTAAGTTGATCTGTGTCAATGTTCTGATTTATTCCAAAGATATGCCCCCTCCCCCCTTCCCCACCCCCGGACTGGTTGTTACCCCCACTCTTTTATTTCTTTGTTTATTTTGCCCTGTGCATTTATTTGGCTGAACATGATTTTCTTTATTTCTCTGTGTTTGCTCACACTGAATACAGACAACACTAACTCTTACTCTGAATGCTATGTTCAGCAGAACATCTAACCACCTCCCAGATCACCTCTGTTCTTTGCTCTAGCCTCAAGTGTGTTTTTGCATAATGTCATTTCCATTTTGCAGTTTTCAATTTAAGTTGATGTTGGTTGACAAAACTCCAGAGACTGGCCAGAGTCCTAAAAAGGAATAATGTGACATTTTGGTAAAATACGCTTTTTGTGTGAGTGTCGGATGAGAGGATCAATATTATTATGTTAAACATGCAGATGGATCCAGAAGCTAGTTAGCTTAGCATAAAGAGAAGAAGACAGTTCGCCTGGCTATTTTTGAAAGTAACAAAATCAAACTATTAATGCATAAGTATTGCAAAGTAATACAACTTTCTGGAGTCACTGGAGTCTGTTGCCAAGAAATAGTTCAGCACATTAACCCCTGCCAACCTTCAGTCTTTATACAGATACCAATAACCTTTATAACAACAAAGTCTAAATGAGTCAGGCCAGCTGTTTCCTGTTTTTATGGGAAGCTAAGATATCCGGCTGCTCCATTACGAATTAATTAAAAGGGTCTCAATCCTCTCATCAGACACTCAACAACTCTCAGTTTTTGTTTCGCATCGCAATTTAGGGATCGGTATTACAACCTTAGGATGACGTCCTGTCATTATTGCCTTCTTGGGCTGCGTCTGCCTGTACCTGACATTGATTTGCTAACATTCTGAATGTAGACTTATTTTGCTTTGGAATAATCAGAGAAGTCTGAACAAAGCAAATCAGGCGTGAAAGCGTCTTGAATAAAGTGTGTGTCCCAAAATGACAAACTATTCCTTTAATCAGAGATCCATTAATGCAGCGCTCTATATCAACGCGAGAGGGGGGAAAAAACGACAGAGTTAAGGACTTGCGAGACTTCAGTCATGGATCCTAAGACCTGCGGGTGGAGCATCACGCTGCTAATGTTGAAGGGAGAACCTTGAGCTAAGACCTCCACACTGCCTTGAACTACTGCCTGACCTATTATACTTGTGCTCTTTCCTCCTCCCACCTCACTCCTTTTCTTTCTCTCTTCATCTCCCTATTCCTTTTTCATCTGCCCCATTTTCACACCCTTTACATTCCTGATCTCATTTAATTCCTCACTTGACGCCATCGTCACTCCCCTGTGCTTTCATTTATTCTCATCATGTATCACCCTCTGGTTGTATCTCTCTGTTTTATACACCAACCCCTCTCTCTCTCTCTCTCCCTCCCCTCTCTCTCTGTATTCTCATCTCATTATTCTCTGCACCTCTACGCCTTGCCAACTACTTCTATTCTGTAGTACATAGTGTTTGAGGCTGGACACGAACCCCTCCGTGGCCCCCAGTCAGAGGAGAGCGTTTATCAGGTACAAATACAAGCATTGCCCCCTTCCTTTCCACCCTCTTGATACCGTGTGAGAGATGATAATAGTAGCATTACTAACAACTGTATGACACCCTTTAAAAAGGAGTTACAAAGTGCAGATTGTTTCTATGGGGATTCGGGCATAGATCAAACTGGGGTTTCTGTTCCGAGGTGGCTGTCTCCCGTAGCTTCATTATAATAAAAGGAGCCATTTTTGTCAGTGGAATATATTTGATGTACAGCAGCAGCAGCAGCAGCAGCAGATGTGTGCTCATTTTGTATCAGTAGTAACTGCGCTGCTCTGGTGTGACGTTAAGAAATGTAAAGAGCAAGCAGAGAGATTGTTAGCGAAGAAATAACAATGCTACAATAAAACCTGTGACACAGAAAATGGCACTCGATAGAGTGTATACCTCCTCCAAGGCCCAGTAGGTTTCTGAAATGTAATCAAATTCAATTCGATTGATTCATTATTCTTTAGGAAAATCTCACAATGTTAAAGAAAGTCGTGGGTCTTTTCATGTGATCCAGATCCTCACTCACCTTTAATGGGTTATCTCCTGACCCATACCACATCCTTCCACTAAGCTAGATAAACAATCACTGACCATAATTGGTATGAAGACTACGATTTTATTCTATGAAAATCTTGATACTAGGCAGCCTGTTATGTTTAAAACATAAGATTCCTGACATGTGAGCATGTGAAACGGCTGTAGCAGAGTCAAGGTCAGCCGGTAGTTTACCCACAGTCTGTACACCAGGCTCCTTTTATGCATCCAACACTTTGACCTTTTGATTTTAGACCATTTGAAGGACCGGCTAGGACTCCAGGGACGTGTCGTATGATTTAATCCTAGCCCCCCTCCAGCCTCCCTGCCTTTCTCTCCCTCTCCTCCTCCTACTGCTCTTTTTTTTGCCTCTCTGTATCTCGCCTTCCTCTGAAGATGAAAGATTCAGAGAGGGAGATTAATCACATGCCATGCCATTTGATCTCAGAATGAAACAAGATCAATACACTTTGGCAAAACGTAACTGAAAGTTAACCAGTCGAGGGCAGACAGGCGGAGAGGTTAAGAGCAACAGATAGTTCGGATGTGAGGCAAATGTGCAGAGAAGACCAGAGCTTAGGCATTTTCCTATTGTCCCACAAACTAATGGAGACAGGCTGTTGCAGAATATAGGCTTCTTAAAATTCCCTGTATTGTTAGCAATCAATATTGATTTAAGTAGAATTGATTCAACCATGCAACTTTGGAATTTGCATAACCCCACTGCGCTGTAAAATTACACCATCTTGAAATGGGCTAGCTCAGAAATGATGTAGTCCACCTTTTCTATCTCCATAGACATGTCTCAGTTCTGTTTTACATACCCAGACTGCTCTGTTACTTACGTTTGAATCGACCTCCAATCCAATGCAGGTCCCATCCAGTCAGCAGAAGGAAGGGATCTATGATGTCCCAAAACGCCATTTCATGACTGTAGGTGTTTTTTATTTTCTATTATTTGTTTCTTTACTCTTGGACTTGCAAACCTCTCTTTGAGATCCTCTGGGAGTGAGCGCCTTAAGCCCCCTACGACACTGTCCATTTGTAATATTTCCCTCGCTCTACATTACAGCCAACAGGCTCAAAAACATTCCCACGCTGCCAAGGACAAGTCAGACAGGGGCCTTTGCCTCCGTCCGCTCCCCGCGACGGCGGTGATGATGATGAAACAAAGCTGCATTAGTCATGCCGAGCCTGCTCGGAGAGATAGGACTAACTGATTGTGAGACCAAGATCAGACATGTCAGCAATTTCACAGAACATTAGAGAGGCAGGCCTCGCTTTCCAAAATCCAATCCCGTGCAGAATCTCAAGCATGTCACGACCAGATGGTCAAGATAAGATCGGCTTGGAGTGAGCTCCCCAGTCACGTTAGCGGCAAAATGAAGGGGTGGCTTGTTCCATCTCCTCAGAGGATACGGACGAGAGGTTTGTAGGTGGAGTGGGTGTTGAGTTGAGCTGCATGCAGTGAAGTCACGGTTACAACCAAGGCCACCGGGGCTTGTTGAATAGTCGTTTATTTTTCCTCCTGTGAACCCGTTTGGCCAGAAAACTGCACCTAAACAAAATCTTTTTTTTTTTTTTTATTTACCCTCCTGTCATTGAACTCAAATATATTTCATCCCATTTTGTTAGATTTTATGAGTTCTTCACCATCATGCTGTTACATCTCTCAAGTCGCTGAGAAAGCACATATTTCGCCCACAATTTACACACAGCCCCCCGAAAACAGCCGGAGCAGACTGTCTCTATACTCCTCTGTTTGTGCGCTTGTTGCTTGGCATATCGAACAGATAAACTGTCCCCGGCCCCCCCGCGTTATCTCGCCCAAACAGCCCATGCCAGTATAAGTAGCAGCGCTTCCATATCTCCAAGTGTTACTGCTTGTCTGTTCATTCAGTTGGAGCTTTTTGAGAGAGCCTCGAACTCCCTCGGTGTGTGTCAGTGCCTGCGGGGGAGACACCTCTGTGTACAATGTTTACCTTTTTTTCTTTTTCTTTTTTTTTTTTTTTAAATCCAAATTCTGACTCATTCTGTGCCCCTGAATGGATCCAAAGTGCTGCAGACTCTGCGATCCTTTATGTCCCCGGCTTAGTCAAGAAAGACATAAACACCCTGTTTATGTGCAACACGGATTACCTTTTCTTTCTTTTGTCAGACATGTTGCTTGTGTGTGTGTGTGTGTGTGTTTATTTATAGCATAGCATGCAAATCCTGAGTGTTCCGTGCGTTTTCTGTGCCTTTACTGTCCTCCATTGTCTGCTTGTGCATGGCCCCAGAGACATTTCATGCAACTTAGCCATCTCATGGTCTCTTTCATAGCTGCGTCCCCCTCTCCCTTAAGTAGTGCGAATGGATCACGGTGGGGGGGGGACTAGTGCAGGGGTCACGTCTGCCTATAGGGTGAGGTGGCTTCATTGTCTGGGTAGGTCTCAGGAGCTTCTTCTTTCATTCATTTGATGAAATAAACACACTCCTGTGTGTGTGTATCAGCTCATACAGTGGAACTGTGCACCAAGAAGCGTCCCAGGCTCTCACGGGCGCCCCTCGTGATTGGCAGACATAAGAATATCTAATCAGAGCCTGTTTTATGGGACTGAATAGCCTTTTACCCACTCAATTATTGCGCGCCATGAAAGATTCATTTTAGATCCATTTTCTGATAATGAAACAAGGGGATAGTTGTTTCTCGTCCTCCACAGTACAGGCGGCTTTTGTGAATAGATTTCTCTCCCCACACCTACCCACCCTTGGAGCCACCGCACCCTATCTGGAGATGGTTTCAAGATTTCATAACTATGCAGATCTCATTGTCATGACGTATCACTGGACTTGTCTCTCTCTCTCTCTCTCTCTCTCTCTCTCTCTCTCTCTCTCTCCCCCTCATCCCCTCGGTTTGACTCACAGAATATCAACCACTTCGATCTTTTCGGAGACATGTCCACACCTCCCTCGGTGAGTAGCACCACCAAAGAAAATCCGGCTTGTCTTTAAGTCTGCAACGTTGATAGAGATAATCGTTAATTCAGTTATTTCATTAGAACTGCTGCAGAAGATCTGAATCGCTGGAGGTGCCGCAGCAGTGAATTTCTGTCGACTTTGACATTTCTGTGTTCTCCCTTCCAGATGCCTCCATCACCTGCCAACACACTGGATCCGAGCAGGAGCAGCCGGCAGCAGCAGCACAGTCCTGCTGATATGTACGCCCCCTTCAGCCCCACTTCCGTGCCGTCAGGTATCGGCCCCCCGACCGACCCTCTGCAACAGAAACGAGCAGAACAAAATGCTACGAGGATAATGTTATTGATGTTTGTTTGGGAGAATGTATTTTTGCCAGGCTGTGAATTTATGGAGCGTTAATAAGGACGAGCACACACCACGCAGCTGTGTTATTGTGCTGTGAGCGATAGAGAGGTTTCCTAAACCTTGACAATGTTTTTATTTGTCCAAGATAAATCCATTTCAGTTTTGCAGTTTTTTGTGTTCAGGCTTTAAACTGCCTCTGGCCCAGGGTCAGCTGGGATTGGCTCTAACCCCCAGCAACCCTCACAGGACAAGCAGTATAGACAATGGATGGAAATTAGACCTCGAAATATTAAGTCTGTTAGGGGGGAAGTGTGTGAAGCATTAGACCCCTCCTCCTGCAGCAGCAGCAGCATCACCGGAGAAGAACAAACTGAAATGGTTCATCATTTCCTTCCTTTCTCTTTTTATTCCCCCATCAGGTTATATGACCATGGGCCCAGTGCAGGCGGCCCAGTGGGCACAGCAGCCATTCTCCGCTCAGGCTCAGACTCTGGCCTTCCCCGTGCAGGGCCCCCTCCAGGTGGCTCAGGTCCTCCCGGGTGGTCAGCCGGTCATCTGGAGCCAGGCCAACATCTTCCCAGCCACTCAGCAGCAGTGGGCGGCCATGGCAGCCTATATGCCGGCGCAGACCGTGGGCGTGGGGGGCCACGCCATCCCAGCTGCCATGCTCCAAGGCCTGGTTCCCATCACTACCATGTGCCCGCAAGCCTGCGACCTGTCAGCCCCATCCTCAGCCATCACCAGCCCCCAGCACACAGCCGACCCCGCCCTGCTCCAGAGGCAGCTGAGCCTGGGCAGAGAGGGCCTCAGCATGGACTCAGACGCGGGCGAGGGCCCCTCGACTTTAGGAGCCGGAGCAGCAGGCGTGGGGGCTGGCTTTGCGTCGGCGGGGGTGAGCAGGTGTGGAACCCCAGGCCTCATGAGCGAACCGGACGCACTGGCCTGCGGTCAGCGGCTGTCACCTTCATCTGCCACGACCCAGGAAGAGGAAGGGAGCTGTAGTGACCTTGATCTCTCGAGGATGACCTTGAGCCCAGGTACATCCACGTCACCATCTACGGAATCCCGTAAGTCATCTTGCTTATTTTCCACCTAAACGTCTTTACATCTCCATATGGAAAAATTTAGCCTTTGAAGCATCAGCCTGCACATTGTAACAGTAAAACTGCAAAATGAGACAGAACAGGCCTGTTCCTGTTTTATTTATTTATTTATTTTTATATACTTCAAATTTTAATGGACTGATCATTTAACATTAAACACTGTTGAAAATTGTTCCAACTTAAGCTGAAATCCTCCCAACAGCATCCACCCCAGCTCCTCAGCGGAGCTGTTCTTCCGACTGCCCCCCATCCCAGACCAGCGACCCCCCCACAGATCACTCCCCCGCCACCCAGGAGGACAACGCCAGCAATTCCAAGGAGGCAGAATTGGTGAGCAGCGCCTCCCTGGGTCACATCCCTGTCGTTATGTCTCACAGATTTGATTTAACAACTGGCTGCCACGATGTTATAATCTATTATTGTCATATGGGCGAGCGGCTCTCCACTACATCACTTGTAATTACAAAGAGTAGATTTCCATGTGATTCATTTGACCAAACAGGATTGATTCTGCCCGTTTTTCAGAAAAATGTCAGGTCAATTAAGCACGAAAGGTCAAAGATGATTCAAGTGTCTAGATTAGATCATATATAATAAGGTAAAATGATGTTTTTGGATCATTATGGAGCTGCTGTCATTTTGCTAAATGTTATGCTGATGTTGTCACAGGTTAAATGGAAGGAAAAGATTTACATTGTGTTCATTAAATATACAGTAAAACCGTCTAAATTGAAATTTTACAGTTCTCTCTCTCTCCACCTCAGGACTCTGCTGTTGCTCGGTCAGTCTCTCCGCAGCTCAGCGAAGCTCCTGATCCGACGCAGGATCAGACCTGTCCAGAGGAGGACAGCTAGAGAACAACGCACTGAGTGGGTATTTCACAGCTCCCTCCTCTCCGGGCTGGCCTGACCCTGTTCATATTGTTGTATGTCCCCTCTCCCCTTTTCATCCCCAACCGTCCAACGACTCCTCCTCTATTGTTTTTATTCACTTCATACATTCAGTCGTCTCCTTCCTGTGTCCTCCTTTTCCGTTGTGGGTGAGCGGTAGGCTGCCATTTGAAAGAGAGATTTATTTTAGTGCAACATCTTTGTGCCCCTCTGCTCTGCGCCACCTTAATGAGGCACGACGTTGCCCCGCAGTGGTCAGATTTGTAACTGCACCCAATGCTGATCGTTTCTCTCTCCAGGTGATGGAAGCGCTCAAGGCCAAGACAGAAGCTCATGAGAAAAAGAAAAAGAGAGATGAGACGACTGTTACCGGAAGCATCTCTCACAGCTGTGTTATGCAGACTTGCTGTGTTTTATCAACCTTTAAAGGATATTTTGGCAGGTCTGTAAGAAGCTGGCTATCCAAGGATCTGCTTTCCTCCAGAGGCCGCATACTGTACTGCACTCCTCAGCATGACAACCAGACTTTGGCTCTATATGTCCAAACGAATAAACTATCAACCAGGAAGTGACCTTTGATCTTTGATCTTTGACCGAAACCTGCAGCAGGAGGAGACTGCGTCCCCCCCCCCGTGATGGATTTATATCTGTGAGGATACATATCAAGGCCATGGTGACACTGACGATGCAAATAGTTTTTGGCAGCGTTCAAGAGGAGCAGCGCTCTGCCGTATGTGGTTGACCCTCGCTTTGTCAACCGCCACCAGCAAGACTGTGCGTAGCAGATGGATTTTGCCAAATGTTCTCACCCTGTTACTCCACTTCTCGACCATTTGCATGAACACACTCGACGTGGATGCAGCTGGCTCAGCTGTGAGCAGAACTGATCACTGCAGCTTCCTCCTGGGTCTGAAGCTAATAAAAAAAAAGATAGGTTTTTTTTTTTTCTTTTTCTCATTTTATAAGCTGTGAAATCTTAGTTGATGACACCGAGTCGTTAAAGGATATCAAAATGACTTGGAGGCATCAATGTGAAAATCAAAAATTTGCCAAACATCTATTTTGTAAATAAGACACTTCCCAGCCCCGATACCTGAGCCTCTGTGCCATAAGATAGCTCTCTGCCTCTGGATGCCAACTACCTGTGTTTCTCTCAAGCAATGCCCCACCAGCACCTCGATTTTTGACGTCTGGATATTTGTTTTGCTTTTGCAGCTTTTTTTAAAATTTTATGTTCTGAATACGTCTTTGTTTCTGTTGGGTTGGTGAGGTATGAACTGTGAATACGTGTTACATGGCCATTGAAAATAAAGCCCGCTGAACCTGTCTCAAGAAGGAAATGAAAGGGTGGAGACAAATGATCTTATTAGGGAAGGGTCACAGACTTTTTTTAGTAATAGGAGGCAGATTTTCCTGCATCTCTTTGTTTTTTTTTTGTTTTTTTTTTTTAGATATTCTACATTTACTAAGGTCACATTGTTTACAATTTGCCTCTCAAACTCATATCTCTGTTTGGTTCCTTGGATAACTGAGCAGAATAAACCTGCCCTGATGCAACGTGGTTTAACACCCACAAGCGCAGAGACAGTCAAATGCATTTCAATGCCTTACCAGGTTTATTTTCGCTTTCCGCTCACCGCTCTTCTGATCCGCCCATTGTTGTTTTACAAAGCACTTGGCCATATTGTAGTTCCACTCTACCAAATCAAAAACGGTCAGAAGTAAAGGTAGCTTTATATAACAAGAACAAAAGAGATATAGCTATAAACTGCTAGGCTTACAGTAATGGGATTCTAACTGTACCCCCGCTCGTGTAAGAAAAATGAAAAATAGTCCAAAATATTTTGTAAATTTTATTTATGGAATTAAGAACTGTCATGAAAAAGAAAAAAGGGACTTTTGTACATCTATGACTTCCCCCATTCACTGTACCCATGCCACTGTTCAGTCACAAATAAAATATCATGTGATTCCCACTTTCCCGCTTGGTTGGTTTCTATTGTTTGTTTCTACCTGATCTCCTCTCAGCAGGCCACGGTCGCAGCCAACAGAGGATGCTCTAATCTCACAAACATTTCAGAAGTCCTGTGTGAGCCACAGTGGGTGTCTTTGGGACCTCTGATTACGTTCATCGTCAGTTCTGTGTCCTTGAATATGGCCTTTACATTAAGTCCTTCTTCAAAATTAGAAACTGTCCTTCACTGGAAGAAGACTTACTGAGATCTTTCCAAGATGTCCTACAAGTTTTTAAACTTGTCCCCTCTCGAGCATTGGCTTAAACAAGCAGCCAACGACTTTGGGTGATGTCACACATTAGCAAATGTATCAGCGCTGAACATTTGCCTCACGCTCACCTCCATTACCATAGATAAGATGAATGTTTATCCCATAGCAAGTCAAATTTGTCCTGTGATATTTGTCCCTTGGTATTTGAGTATGTGTGCACACCCAGGCCTGGCAAGGTCTGTGAGACACCTGAGACACCAATCCTGTCAACTTGTGGGCGGGGCTCAGCTGTGTTTGTATTTTGTGGCATGATGTACATTTATAGGTTGTACAGAAGAAGAACTTGAAGTAAAGGCACGTGTACAAAGCCCAACTTTTCACCAACACAGACAGGAGTGTGCCTGCCTTCTCTCATACACAATTCAGCAGTCATACCAGGTATTCAGTTTCAGTTAATTTATTTGACATGAACATGGCTCTGGAGCTGCACTGTACTTGAAAGTGAAAAGATAATAAGAGGTTAAGAGGACTGTGTTGCTTTCCCAGACTTCCCAGACGTAAACTGCTGAGTCATGGAATTGTGTCATCCAGTAAAATCCAAAGCAGAGCAGAACAAAGTGTAAAGGTCATGAATGTACAAACAATCATTCGCCCACGCAAGCTTTTTAACAGGAATTAACTTCATTGCAACGCAAATTCATGGGGGTTTTTTTGTGTGTGATGCATTTTGTTGCCATTTTAGGTTTAACACAAAGTCACCTATCTTTAAATAATTTATTATACAAAAGTCTGTGATGTACTCCAATCTGCTGTGGTATAATTAACATATTATTTGAGTTGTGTTTGCAGATGAACCAGCTGTTTCCCGGAGGTGAGTTTTTTCTGTCTTCACGGCGGTGTGTGTACAGACCCACCTCTCAGTCTAATGGCAACAGTCAGTTTATATCCAGGCCAGTATTGATCAGTGTGTGTTTACATAGAGAGACGAACAGTGTTGTCTCTTTATTCACAGTCAGGACACACAGCCATGTTTTCTGTGGCGGTACCAAGGAGTGCGCTCAATTTGCACAGCTGTCTACTCCATGTCACTTTGAGCTTGGTGCTTCTCAGGTATTTATTTTGTTTCTTTACTGTCCATATCATAGTTCTGTTCTGACTGTCTTTCAGCTCCATGCTTGTTGTTCTGTCAGTATGCAAGTTATGCGTTGCTCTCCATTTGTCGTCATTTGGTTCTCATGTGCGTGTCACAGTAATGCTGCCGCCACAGCAGCGAGCGATGAGGAGCCGGGTGCTCGTGAAGCGCGGTCAGTAGGTGGCCAGCCCGTGGTTCATCCTGTGGACTGCGTTTTAGGGGACTGGAGCGCGTGGTCACGCTGCGACACCTGTCAGAAAAAAAGAGTAAGTATGATGATGCAGCTACACTTGGTAGGGCCTTCAGGCCCAGAATGCATCAGTGCTTGCATGATTTGCCCATTTTCAACAAGGAATTACATCATCAGTCGTTGATCATTGGTTCTGGTGTTTAAAGTGTTTGGATATGAATGTTGCGATATACTGTGCGTTCATGGTTTTCTTACCAGCAGATCTTTCATGAACGATAAAGGGAAGCCCCAGACTGAGAAATACCATTTTGCAATATTGACATCGTCATTTACAGCAGTAGCACTTTAATTGTGACCCCTGTGAGAGGTGTTTCTGTGAGTAGGAGACAGGGAAGGCCTCTGTGGATGTACTGAGTGTTCTATCTCATCCACTTTACAAGGAGGGGGGATTAATAACCCTGACATGACAAAGTGAAAAAAGACACTAATGTGATTTCGGCTGTTACAGTTCCCCTTGGAGCCATTTCCAAGCTCTGTCATGCACCTTTATTACCGTGTTGGCGGGCCTGCCTCTCCGTTTTTCTGATGTGTTTGTTGCTCTCAACCTTTCAGTATCGCTTTGCTAAACTTGACCGGCCGTCTCAGTTTGGAGGGGAGCCTTGTAATTTTCATGACAGGGAGGACGAGGCCTGTGATGTTCCAGCCCGCTACACCTGTGACAACATTCCCCTGTGTGAAGGATTTCTCTGCACCCAAACAGGTATCCTGTAAACCTGCCTTATTCTAGAGCGCTTTAATCTGCAGGAAAATCCTTCAAGAACCTTTTGATTTATACTTCTTCACAGTAGTGCTGAAAAGACGGACAAAGAATTCCAGTGACACATAGAAGAGTGTTAATATTCGGTGTCTGGTGTGAGTGAGTCATTTCACAGTCCCAGGAAGTTTCCAATCTACTTTGCATGTGTGGGATTTGTTCTCAAAAGCGAGATGATATCATTCATATGTTAAATATGCAAACGCCAGCAGTGGCTGATTCGATTTACATAGGAACTACAAGCAGATCGAGTCAATACTGCAGCACACAAACCCTGCAAACAGGGTTTCTTTCTCTAATCTGCTAAAATCCAAATAGAAACACAATGCCGCGGACAAACTGTTTCTTGGTCAAATGCAGTTCCTGCTAATGTATTATTTCCAAACATGGCGTGCAATATTTCTCACAGATCTTCCTCCAGGTTAACACTTCTGTTCCCCTCCACCAGGTCGCTGCATCCACAGAACTCTGCAGTGCAATGGGGAGGATGACTGCGGGGACATGTCAGATGAAGTCGGCTGCAAGAAGGTTCCCAAGCCCTGCAGACAGGAAGCTGAGGAGTACTGGGGAATCGAGAACCTGGCCAAAGGGCGAGTCAAATTCCCATTAGTCCACAATGTGACTTGTTTGGGCAAATTCTTTTTTGTAAGCATGAGGCTCTTCTCAAATCAGTGTACGCATGTTGACGCTGATGCATTTCTTACAGAATCAACATCTTGAACAGTAACCTGGAGGGACTGGTGCTGGATAACAGATACTATGCAGGCAGCTGCGTGCCCCACTACATTCAGGATGTGAGGTTCAGGAAGCCTCACAACTTGCAACAGTACACTCTCCAGGTGGGATTGACTGAATTGCGGAAAAATCTGTCAGTGCCTTTCGGAGCTGAAAAAGATTGTGAAGGTTGTAATAATGCTGCGTTTTTGTTCTCAACTCATCTGCAGACAAAAGGCTCGTATGATTTCATTGTTCAGGCTTTTGAGTCATACTCTGACTACATGGACTACACACTGAGGGAGCGTATGACACAAGTCATTATTTCCTTCGGCTTTGCCATTCCTGGCGTCTTTGAATTTGGCTTCAACTTCAATCATGCCAAAACCACCAGATCGATTCAGAAGATTCGCCGTGCCTCCGGCAAGGTGAGCTACCCTTTGTTTTTTTTTTTTCCTTTTCCCTGAAAACCCACTGGTGCCTCTTTTTTTTTTTATGCATCACTTTCCCATCGGTCTTGCGTCTCTCACCTGCCTCCCACTGATTCTCTCCTCAGACCAACAGCTTTGTGAGGGCCAAAGCAGAGCTGGAGTTGGCCCAGTACATGCTGAAGTCAGACGATTTGGTGCTTCACCCTGAGTTCCTGCAGCGCCTGCGCTCCTTGCCTCAGGCCTATGTTTACGGAGAATACAGGCAGATCTACAGGGACTACGGCACCCACTACATCACAGAGGCCACCCTCGGAGGACAATATGAGCACACCATCATTCTGAACAAGGAGAACCTGAAGAAGGCAGGTGAGAGGGCCACGTCAGTAAAGTCTTCATTTGTGAACTCATTTCATGATTGTAGAAGCATTCTATCACTGAGATTCTTCATCCTAGGTTACTCTTTGAGGGACTACAAGTCCTGCACCCAGGCAGGCCTAAAGGTTGGGGCCAACATATATGGCGTTTACGTGTCATTAGGCGTTCAGGGTGGAGCCTGCAATGGCCTGTTGAATGAGATGGGAGGTGAGGATTCATTGTATTATTCGGTCTCATGAACTGATGCGAGGACACTGAAGACACTCCTTCTCCCCCACCAGAGGACACTGCAATCGGCAGCACCGTGGAGGACTTTGTTGCTGTCGTTAAAGGCGGCAGTAGTGAGTCCATCACCAGCCTCATGTCCAAAAAGCTCCCCACCCCAGAGCTGATGAGGATTTGGGGAGAGGGTGTGCGTTTCAACCCTGACTTCATTCGCACAACAGTGAGTTTCCCCATCACCGGTGGCCTGAGGTTTATGTCATTATAGAAACACGATAATACAGGAGAATTGCTTCAGATGTGACACAAACTATTGATTTGGACCCAAGGATAACCTGGTTAGCATTTAGGGGTCAAAGGTTAAGGTTCCTGTAGCCTAAGCATCCTATTTTTTCGATTCCAACACATTCAGAGCAGCCATCCAAATCTGGCACATGTGTTCATTATAACTCATGAATTAAGTCACCCTATTTGTTCAGTGGTCAAGGTCACGTCTCAGGTTTTTGGCCTCTTGAAAATACCGTATATAATAGCTCGCAAGCATTGTTACTCGCTGGTCTGTCTTCCACAATCGCCATCTGGGTTTGGAGCTTTTTATAACAATGTTCCTCAGCTGATAGGACTTGAATAATTGAGGCAGAATCCTTCCAACAGAGTTGCAGAGAGGTGAAGTAGCTGACAGCCACACCAATCAATAGCAAGCTGGAGAACAAACAGCAAATGATGCCAGATGGCAGCGATGCCAAAATACAACTGGGCCGACTTACAACCTCACAGTCAAATGTCGGCACACGAGGGGCTTCCCAGCTGACAACTCAATGATCAGCAACAAGTGTTTGGTGTAATCGTGACCCTCGTCTCTCATTAGACTCAGCCGCTGTATGAGCTGGTGACTTCCAGAGACTTCTCCCATCATGCTACGCTGAAGAGGAACCTGAAGCGAGCATTGTCAGAGTACCTGGCAGAGAGCAGCGCGTGTCGTTGTGCTCCCTGCCAAAACAACGGAGTGGCCGTCTTGCGGGGTAAGTCAGAGGATATTTCAGTCTATATACATTAACGATGATTAACGATGATTCGCTCCACGTTGGAACCTAAGGCTAATTCCAGATGTTCTCTCCTGGAGGGGGTCATGTGACAGGAGTGTCTACGTCACCATATGTACACACCTTGCTCTATTCTAGCAGAGCAGTGTGGGAGCCACAGGGAGCTCAGTACTTCCAGTGCTTTTTTTCAACCTTTAGTTTTAGGTTGACTTTGAATTGAAATGACATAAAGTGACCTCTGACAGATGCTGGCAATCTACACAATGCCGCTGTAATGAAGATAATGAAGGAATTGTTGTTCTTTTCTTCACTAGGCACAAGGTGTGACTGCATTTGTCCCATTGGCTACACAGGACGGGGCTGTGAGGTCACTCAGAGGAGAACAGGTGAAAACTATTGATCCACAATATAAAACAGATTGAGATTAACTTTGATTGTGTTCCCAACCTACTGAGACGCTGACACAATGCAACCTGACATGACTCTTTCCAACAGAAATAGCCATTGACGGCAGTTGGAGCTGCTGGGGGGCGTGGTCGTCCTGCAGCGGCAGAACCATGTCAAGGAGCCGACAGTGCAACAACCCTGCGCCCAGCAATGGAGGCCTGGCATGCAGAGGACTGCAGCAAGAGTCGACTGACTGCTTTTAAAAACATGCATACTACTCACATACAGATACATTCAATAAAACTATGGGAGGGTGGCCTGTGGGGTTTTCTGTCATTGTACTGCCTGATGTGTCATAATAACCAAAATAAAAAACAACCAACATTGAGTAAATTACATTCACTTTGTTATACTTTCAAAGGTAATTAATAACAAGACAAAAAGTGGGTGACTGATCCAATCTGAGGACTTAACCTAAAGAAGTAGTAGAGCAAATAGAACGCTAAATGTGGTACTTTTTATTTCATTCAAGTACATTTTTATCTATTTCTTTCTGTGTTTTCTAGAACATTTAACCTTCTTCCACCACTGCACTCTTTGAAATGGTTCACGATGTGAGCCGAGAGACTCAAGATCAAAACAATAGTCTTTCATTGTTTGTAAAAATCTTTATTGTCTCTCGTCATCATGACCTTCACACTATAATTTGGGAGGCGAGTCGCTTCAGCAACGCTGAGTGTGAGAGGAAGAGCCCATGCAGGGTGCTCCGCCTCCGGCTGGTGGGGGATGATCACAGGTTCTTGTCCGTGTCTTCGTCCCAGATGTGCAGGAGGACCACGCCCCCCAGCACGACCATGACCCGTCTGTCTTGGAATCTGTCAATCATCATCGAAAGGTTATTGTGTTTAATACCTGTTGTGTGAGAAGGTACTGTCTTCAAACTGTTACTGATCACAGCCTCAAACATCCTCTAACCTTATCGTTATTATTAATTTGGCAATGGTGAATGATACAGTTATATCAACAACATTATTGATCATTGTATTCCTCCCTTAGAGAGCTCTGTGTTGAGTTGGCCCTGCAGGATCTTTCAAAAAAAATCTAAGCACACAAGAGTTGCAAACCTGTAATAAAAGCATTGCAGGAAGAAATAGAATTTTCAATATATACAAGGAATTTGGGTCAACTTAAAAATCCTGCTTTTGAATGTGGTAACCTTTTTCGTTGACGTCTCACCTCTTCTGAGCGTCTCTTCACAGGCTTGTCCCTGGTAGCCGGACTTGCAGATGCACTCGCAGGAGGTGCCCTTGAGCACTGGGATCCCATTGTGCCTGCAGGGAGCACAGCGACAGGCGTCGAACTGCCCCAGATACTCATCCCAGCCCCTCTGCAGGTTGGCCAGTCTCGCACCTACGTGCTCGGCGGCCGTGCTGAGGCGCACCAGCTCGTAGATTGGCATAGTCTGGGAAACAGATGACGGTGAGTTGCTCATTTTCCCTCTGCGTTAAAGAAGTAATCCATTTTGCGTGAACTTATATGTCACCTCATATTCAATGAGCACCGGGTTGTATTTCAGAGTTGCTCCCCAGTCTCTGTAGGTTTTTGGATTCCTGATAGCCAACACACCACTGCTGCTCGCCGTGATTCCTCCCCTAACTAGTGTCACAATGTCTTCTATCACAACAGAACCAGAGTCCTTTTCTATGTGTCAGGAACAGAATGAAGAAAAAAAATTACATTACTTAACCGAGGACTCTTAAAACATTCTCATAATGTCCAATTTCAGGATAAGGGGAGTTCTATGCAGTTCTCTGAATGTTGAAGCCCCTGAATTGAGACAAAGGCTGCTGTCTCACCTTGTTCGAATGTCCTCCCTTTGTTGCATGATTTCCCACCCAGTTTGAGATCTGCTGCTCCAAAAGCACCCAATGGATTGCTAAATCCAAAAGAGCCACCGAAGCATTTTTCGACTTGTTCAGCCTCCATCTCTGCGAGCATTGGGGAAGATAATTAAATAAAGGTTACTCGTATTAGACAAGATTATTACGTTAAATCAAATGACCCGTTGCAAAGTTCACCGTACTTGACTCGGCCACTGAGGTCTTGTTGATAACCATGACATATTCAAGGGTTCCTCCCATAGTTCCCTCTGTGACGTAGTGCGTGCCGAATGTGTTGAAGATGCGGGAGTACATCCCAAAGTCATACTGCTCCGGGAGCTCCATCAATGACACATAGAAATCTTCATGAAGCATCAGCTTATTGGTTCTCATCTTGAAATGGGCTGTTTGCACTTTGGAGAAGAGCCTGACAAACCCAAGGTCCTGAGGAGGAAAGAATGATTTGGATTTTTTTTTTTTTTTTATTGCATTTATCTTCGTGCTTGTTATCTTGTGAGGCATGTGGATCTATACATCTTACCTGGCTCCTGTACTGTGTTATGTTGGTTAGAAACTCCGACTCTTTACTCCCACTGAGTCCCACTTGCACTTTACACACCCCTACTGTGACACCAGCATTGTGAGAGTTCATGGTTTTCCTCGCTTTAAGCAGAGTCGCCACATCCTCATAGTACTCCTGAGAGCCCTCTGATGTGGCTTCAGCCTGTAACAGATCAAATGTTATGTCGTCACGCCCCAGTTCAACCTGTCCACGTATTAAGGCGCACGAAGAAATGGATCTCAACACCTTACCACAAATTGGTAGTGATGGTAGTTGTAAGGTTTCCGGTAGTTTTTGTCTTCCTCGTTGTAGTGAAGGTTCTCACAGAATGAGTCATAGGTGAATTTCCTCCATTCGCCATTATAGACGTATTCACACATTCCCCCAAAATAAGTCGGATCAATTACACGATCCATGAATTCTCCAGTCAAGACGTTGTAGCTGGGTCAAAATACAAAAATGTCAATTAGTCGTGCATATGTTACAGCTGCCCGCGTACATTATACTTTTATACACTTCAGTTTTCTTTCATAGTAAGTGAGTAATACGAACAACAGCAGTAAAAGCTACCGTAGGATGAACAGCATTTACCCCTGAGTGCTGCGCTCAACTCCAGGAATGGGCAGGAGCGTGGAACACTTGTCGTCCCTTATGTTGAAATTGTCACATTCGTTTTCATCAGAGGAATCCTCACAGTCTGATTCACCGTTACAGCGAAGTGACAGGCTGATGCAGCGCCCTGCAAACACACGCGCACATCAACATGTCCTCCATGTACACACCAACTAATAAAACACCTCTCAGAGAGAATGGCTTTGTGTCTGAGTGGGATGTGGATGGGGGCCATGCCTGTCCCCGCGCAGGTGAAGCTCTCTCCACAGTAATCCGGCACCGTGCACGGTGACGTGGCTGTCGGACACGCCAGCTGCTCCCACAGTGTCTCTATGCACTGTGTGCCTCCAAACTGCGAGGGTTTCTCCATGTAACGGAAACGGAACTAGGACAGATTGCAAATATAGGTTAGCATCTCAGTTCACTCACTATAGCCATTCTGTTGTTGCATCTGTCCAGTTTCAGTCACAAGCCACAGATATTAAAAGATGAAGTCGCAACTTTCACTGTCTGTATCTGCTTTGTGTAAATGACCATTGCCTTTTTGTCTGTGCAGGAGTTACAGGGAGTCCATGGTGACCAGTTCCCCAGCCTGCAGTTGACGGGTATTGGTCTGTTTACGGCTCTTGCCGTCCTCGTCCCAGCCCCCCTGACCCTCGGAAACACATATCAATCATATCAGTGACCGCTCTATCACCTGTGTTAAATCACAGTTACCGAGTTATGAAAGATGAAGCCATCGCAGAACAGTACCTGTAATCAGCTGGTTTCCATGGTGGTCTGGAAGCTTCCACGGACGTGTCAAACTGATGCAGTGCACATAAACCCAGGAGCAAGTGAATATATACACTCATGTTGATGAATGAGCGTATAGCTATACCTGAAGATGAAAAAGCCACATCACACAAACAGCTGATGTGGTCCTCTGGGAAGTTGTACCATTGCACTATTGACCAACCACAGTGAATGATTGCTCGAAGTGTAAACAGTTTTTTTTTTTTTTTTTGGACAATTTATTTACTCCCACTCTCCTCCCCCATAAACACTGCTTCATCAGAGCATTTCCCAGAACAACAACGCCTCCCGACACCTGACAACCCAGATCGAAACACGGACATTTGTCTCAGACACATGGAATGTGATACAAAATATATAATGTATTTTAATACTATAACTATTAATAGTGGTGTTAAAATGTGTTGCCTAGTTTTTACTATTATTTTTATTATCATTATTCTTGTTCTTATTGTTTTAGTCGTAGTAATAGTATAAGATGTATTACTGTTCTTCGTAATGCTGTTATTTTATTCAGTCACACTTTATTTGCAAAGCAGGGCCGGTTTGTGTTAAGTCCTTTATCATTGTAAGCACACTCTGAGCGATGCCACCTGGAGGAGTGTGTGTGTGTGTCTCAATCTGTAGTTAACTCTTGCCATTATTAGTAGTATTTTCATAGTCGTTCAAAGATTTTATTAATAAATCACTTCTGTTGTTTAAATGTCGCGAAGTACTTGCACAACCGACGTGAGCGCGCGCGTACGTAACGCGCGCGCTACACAGGTGCGTCACGCACTCGGCGCAACTCTCAAATTGTTTGTTGTCGCCTCGTCGTCTGAGACGAGCTGCAGAGGTCCAGAGACACCACGCAGTCCATGAGAGACACCGCGGAGACACCTTAGAGGAGAGCTCTGTCCCAGCGCGCAGCCTGAACAGGGATGAACACAAGCAGCCGCGATGGACGAGGTAAACACATTCACACACACACACACACACACACACACTTCCACCTGCTGCTGGCACGTGTTGCTTCTTAGAATATTAAAGGTGGTTGTGTGGACTACACAGAGACGTTGGAAAATGGAAATCATCTATTCAATCAATTATCTATTCACCGCTGTGTAGTTAGATGGGTGAAGGGGGGTGGGTGAAGTCTTTGAGTGCTAAAAAACAGTTTTGGAGTTTCAGGGGTAAACAGTGTTAGAGCCGAATCAAAATCAATTGAAGTAACTGGGGGGTCACGTATTGTCTGTAGGCCCCGACATTCAAATTTCACATTGGGTCATTTAAACCTTGTGTGCACACGCACTCCACATGAACAAACAGGACATGAGAATACTATGTCCTAAAGCCTAGATACCTTTATGCAGTGTTATGGAGAATATTAACCCTTATATTACATTGAGTCAGAATCAGGGTTTTGACCCCACAAAAATAAATTGTAGCTATTTCTGATATCCTGCTTAAATTATATACTAACATTTTTAAAGTAAATTCCAGCCAAGGATTCAGTTGTCATTGTTAACGTAATGATTCACAATTCTTTTCGCAGGGGGCAATCAACTTCAAAGCTCTGAGAGCCAAGTTTCAGGAAGAGGCCCTTCTAGCGCAATCCAAAAGCAGACGGCCAGCTGTTGCGGAGAAGCCCAGGAATCTTCCACCTCCTGGAGGACACTGCAGCTCTGTGGTTAGCAGTATCAGTATTGCTGTAGAAAGCAAGATACCGGTGGTTCCCAGGGTCTTTTTCCGAGATGGGCTGCAGGCATCTGGGGGAAAGCGACCAATTTCCTTTCCACCACAACCTCAGCAGATATCGTCCTCGTCCCTGCTGGCTAACGGAGACGGCACAACAAGGCAGCCCCTCAAAGAGCGACACATGCCTCGGGTGCTTCCTGTCTTGCCTGTAAAAGAGCAGAAAATAGAAGCACCATTCAGAAAGGAGCACAAACCGGAACCGGAGTCCCAAAAAGGAGTCCCGCCGCAAACTAAACTCAAGAAGAAGGGTTTGCTGCTTCCTTTCAAGTCAGCCAAATCATCAAAAGTCAGTGCGGAAAATGGAGAGGAGCCCGCTTATGCTGATTTGCCCGTCAGACCCTCGAGTGCTCCTGGCGAGTTGCCTTTGGTGGACAGACAAACCACAGAAGACGCCGCTTCAGTCCAAAGTGATCAATCAACCGTCGAGTGCCCCCTGTCAAGTCCAGATATGGCGGTCACCCCTCCGTCCTCAGAGACGAGCGTCGACTCCGACAGCAGAATAGTTAGCACCTTGGAGAGGGCCAAGAAAAAGTTCTCACGCCGGCAGATGTTGTTTTCCATAAAGCCCAAGAGCCTGCAGTCCCCTGACTGTGCATCAAAAGACAAGGCGTTCCCTTTGCCGCCGAAGAACGTGCAAGGTGCTGAGCCTGACCTCCCCGTACCCCCGCCAGTCTACTTGCCACACCTGGCTTGTATTTCAGCCCGGCCTTTCTTCAAAGCCAACAACTCTACCCTCAGTAAGCTGTACTCAACAACAACAACAGATCTTTTGTCCGGAACACTCTAATGCTGTTTATTCAATTACGTTTTCTTCTGCATTTGCAATATTTGCTTCCCTAACGTCCAGAGAAAGCATTGGCTAAGCAGTTGGACCGGGATCAAGCTGCGTGTCGCTCTGTGAGGGCGGCTGAACCTCATTCCCCGTCTGCTCCTCCGAAGAAACCTCTACCTGACCTGAGCTCTCTGGGACGGCGGCCAGCAAAGCCCCCCAGACCTCCAGCAGTAGATCTTAGCTGCTACCATCAACCCACAGCCCATGGTACTGTATGTGAACTCTTTTTTTTTTCCCATTTCCCCAGCTTTTTCTGTATTTCGTATTTTTTGTGGCCAGAGACTGAAGGATATTAATTTTAATTTGGACTCCATTCACTGTGTTTTAGCAGCAATGCAGTTTACATCATCCTTATTTTTAGAAATCATCTGTTCAAGTGCTGATTTTTTTTTTGTTTCTTTTCATAGCTGTGCCCCCGGGTCTTAGCCAAGCTGCAACTGCAGAGCCAGAGTTTGAGCTCCCATCCATCCCCAACCCTGTGCTGCGCGCTCCAGAGTTTCCAGACTTTGAAAATTCAGAGACGGCAGAGGGAGAAGCTGTGGATATCGCCGCGCTCGAACTGGAGGCTTTAGATTTCCTCAGCTCTGACCTGCCCTTACCAGTCGACTTCGAGGTCGCAGAATTTGAGGCTTCCCAGCTTGATTCGCCAGCCCGTGATCCCGCGGAGCCCAGCGTGAGCTCCTTCACCCATGATCTGAACATCGGCAGTGAAAATATAATACCGCTCGATCCAGGCAGCTTCCTTGAACCAATAAACTTTTCGGAGTTCCCAGAGCCCGCTGCGCCAGAGCAGTGGTCTCAGAGTGAGGGGGCCGTCTCGGATCTTCTCTCTCACTCTCACACTGATGAGGCTGATCTGGGAGCTGCTGAATGCTCCTCAGTCCCAGAGGAAATGCAGCATAGTAACCACGCAGAAATGAGTGACGAACACCATCAGCCACATCCGAGGTGAGCTGAGCTGTTAATGAATTCACAAGTTCTACCTCTGCAAAGACACGAAAACACACAAAATTAACTTCTCAGATTACCAGTGATCTTTTTAAGATTTTTATCCTTTTGCTGTTTTTTTCTATTTTCCCAATATGAATTATTCAGGGGTCTTAATGGGAAAACAAATTAGGCACATTCGGGAACTGATATTTAGGAGTGTTGATTGATTGATTGGTCTGAGTGGAGTTATTTGCTCTTTCAAATTTTTTCCCCATCACTAATTTGAGTTCCTCCCTTCCAGTGCTTACAAGGACAGTTACTATGAAACATATGACAATGTGTATGAAGATGTTGAAAACCTCAGCAAGGCTATCTTGGCCCAGAACTCCCGGAAACGCAAAGCTGGCCTGAAGAGTAAGAGAACGTTTGTTTTTAAAGTTACAGATTTCTTCTTTCAGCACTGACTAAGGGGTTGATATTTTTTACAGATCTACATGTGGACAATCACCCAATGGTAACTCCCATTTAAATCTATTTGTGGTGAAGAGGTTTTTGATGACACTGTGCAATGGACAAATAATCTGTTGTTATTTAAAAATCTGTTTATTTCAAGAGGGAAGAGGCGTCTCTAAACATATGGCCACGGAATCCATGGTATGTCCTTTTTTTCAAACATATAAGTCCTGTGTCATTGACATTGATTTTTACCAGATGGGAGACAGCCATTGATTCCCCCCCCCCCTACTGTGATAATCAAACTGCAGGGCCACTGTAGCAGGAGAGCATGCTCACTTGGTCCACAACCATGTCCACAGGTATGTCAGACATGTCACGTGTCACTCACTGATGTTGTGATTAAAAACAGACCGGTCTGAAACCCGAGCCCTTTGTTTTCATGTAGACATTTGCTTTTGTTTCCTTTTTTTCAGTTATTTGGCTCACATGTGGTTCCATTTATATTTCTGGTGGTAGATGTAAACATTATGGAAAATGAAATCCACCCGTCTGATTTGTTTTCAGTAAGGAGCGCCAAAGCCCCAACGCTGCTGACTGTAAAGAACAGAAGAAGAGGGAGAAGCAGCGGCTGGAGAAGGAGAAAAAGGAGCAAAAAGAGAGGGAGAAGAAGGAGAATGAAATGAAAAAGAAGTTCAAGGTGAGTGAGGAGAAGCGTTGCCTTGTGGTGAATAGTCTTTGTGTTGCGCTGTGTCTTCCTCAGTCCTGTCATAGAACCATAATGTGGCTCGAGGCGATAATTAAATTAGATTAGAACTGGGCCAGTTGAACTGCGTAGCTGTTCTGGAATCAGTCCGCGGCCACTCTTTTCTTTTTTTTTTTTTTTTGAATGTTCCATTTCTAGGTGTCCGGCGAGGAGGTGCCCATGTACCACGCCAAGGTGATGGTGGCCAGTAAAGTCCGTAAGAATGACCTGCCTGTGAAGAGCGGGGACACGGTCAGCATCATCCGCACCACGAACTGCCCCAAAGGCAAATGGCTGGCTCGAGACGCAGACCACAAGTGTAAGTTTAGATGTATTTATGAGAATTACATAAACAAGAATAAACATGTTTTAATGAGTGACGGGCACACAGAGTAAAGAGTTGAAGAACAGTTCTCTGTTATTATGTGAAGTGTGTCGGTGGTTCATTATGAAACTGTGGCAGGACAAATTAGAATATGGCGGGCCGCTGCACTGTTCATAGTTAATGGGAAGCAGTGATTAGTGAATTTGATTAGTCCCGTGTTTTCGCATTTTACGCCACAGTGGTAATAACTTCTCCGCTGCTTCCTGTTACTGCTCCACTCCGGCTTTTTCAGACGGTTACATTTCCGTCATGAATGTGGAGCTAAATATCAAGGAGATGCTGGAGCTTGGGAAGAAGGCCCAGGCTGCAGGACGAGGAGGACACACGGACGGAGACACCTTCAGCATCGGCAGCAGGTACTGGGCAGGTCACTGATTTTAATCTGGGACAAAAACATCAATAACAAACAATGCTCACAATAAATGTGTCAAATTGTTATTTCTATATTTGTGTAAATTATGGCAACCTTTTGATTCACCCTTTAATTTCAATGGATCATAAAATACACATGTTTTTCCATAAATTGAATGGAAAAAACATTCCCACTCAGCTCCTTGAAAGTAAACGGTTATTTAAGTGTCCTACCTTTTGAAAGATAATCACCCCCACTCGCTTGTCAGCGCACCAGAATGTGTCACAATAAGAGTAATTATCCCACTTTGTCTCTGTTTTCGCAGATCCTCCAGTCACCTCGTGCTGACAAGCAGCTGTAAGTGTCACCGTGGATGTTTGCACTGTCACCTCCAGCCCTCGATCGCTGCGACGCGATAAACGCAGAACAAAGAATCCAACTGGCTGTTATTATGTGTGGACGCGTCGACGTGTGTCTGACAGCAATGTGCTGTTGCGCGATTGTACAGGAATTCCATGTGGGACGAGGGTTTCGGCTGCCAACCCTCTATCATCAGCAAGCACACGGCGTTTAATCAAACTCATTTGTCTCCCACAGTCACAGATGACAGCGAGGAGTGGGCCTATGAAGACGAGACTCTCTCGCCCTCCAATGAAAGCCAGTAAGACTGAAGTTTATCGTCCTTTGCTGTGGCTCAGCGTCTCTTGTTCTTTGAAGAGTGACAAACCACAGCCCACATGAAAGTGGTTTCAAGTCATTCCGTGTGAGATTGAATTTTCACGATGCCCAATGTATATTACCGTTTTCTCTCTCTTTGATTCTGTGCAGTAGTTTTCCCCGGCAGACCTCGTCCATGTCTGAGATGTGTAAGTAGTGGTTTAAAGGGAAATTCAAGCTCCGCCTGTGGTCGCTTTGTTATGCGTCGACATGTGGTGCAGTGTAACATGTTTGATGCCCTCTTTTTTTTGGGCCCGCCATGTGGGGGGGGGTTAAATTTTTTTGGCCCCCTTCTCCCCCCGCCCCCCCCCCCCCCCCCTTATGTTACTGTCACTGCAAAACTCACCGGCGCCCCGACCGCTGTCCAGCTTGTAGCCATGTCAGTGCCCAGCACACTCTGAGCGATGCCAACCTGGAGGACCTGCACACACAGTGAGTCTCAACACACACAGGTGTTACAGCAGATACCATGGCAGGTTGTGTTTTTTTTTTTTTTTTTTTTTTTTTTTTTAACAATTATACTTCTGAAAAGCAAAAAGATTGAAGAGCTCCATGTTCTACCCAGGCCCCACCACTTGAATGTCCCAGACCTTTTCAGCTGTGAATATGTCTGACCTCAGTAATCTCATATTTTACAGACACTTAACACTCTTCAACAAATTATCTTGACCTTTCCCCATCTGAGCTTTAGAAATAAAAAGAGATCATTATAAACCTTGTAAACCAAGGATCACTGCGCCCCCTGCAGGGCTTTAATCAGTACCAGGAATCTAGGGTGAGTGTGTTCTCTTGAATCTTTCAGGACCCGACACGAGGCCCTGCAGAAACTGGCCATCTTCTTACAACACAGCAAAGGTGATTTCTTTGAAGCTGATGAGGTTGAAGCGGCGACACCCACAAAGTACGGGTCTTCTCTTTTGCCATGAAACGTTAGTTTGTTTAAAAACCCTGTAAGTAATGGAAACATCTTGTTCTCTCAGTGTTCAAAGTGCTGAACCCCCAGGTGAGTTAACACACTTTTACCAAGTTGTTTTTTTTTTTTTTCTTTCCATGACTGCACTGTTGTCACCGCTTCCATCACTGTCACTGATACTGGTGAAGCTAAGAGGACACCACTCACAGATCACTTTGAGGACACTGGAGTCCAAGCACTGGTTGGCGTCTTGTCTGTCTCGGAAAATAAACTGTGAGGAACGTTTATCTGTTTAAAGTGACCTGGAGACGTGATGTCGGACATCGCGCAGGGGCAGCGGTTCAAAGTTCACGTTACCTTTGTATCTTTGTCTTTGCTCAGATTTCTTGTGTGCTGTCGAGGAGCCTCCTTATCCGTAAGTGCTGTGTCTCCTCCTAATCAAAGGGAAGTGCTCGGCTCAGTTTGATCGCTATTTGTATTCGAGCACTTGTAGATTTTTGCACAGAAAAACTTGGTGTACTTGATGTTCTCTAGCATCCCTTACCACGAACTGTGATGCTGTAATTTGTTTTGGACGACAGTGAACAGAACGTTGACTTCACCGAGCTGGAACTCCTTCCTCCCCCACCTCTATATGCTGACGCCTTCTGATTACCTCATCAGCCAAAGCTTCGGCGGGACCGTTCACTCCTCAGATGTGATGCTGCGAGGAAGATCTGCCATCGAGACGTGTTCACCATGAATTTCAACATGTTTTTTTACCTTCAGTGGGCAGAGAAGAGAAAAAATACATATGTATATCATGAACAAGAAATAAATCTGCTGATGGTACTGCATTTTAATCCAAATGTCATTTTGTTTACATTGGTGTGCATTCTGATGCATTTCCACTTTTGTGTTGTGCACTTTTTCTGTTAATGAGAGCAAACTGCACCAAGACGTCACTGCTTCGTCCAAAGAGCAATCACAGCCGTTCACTCGCAGCCTGTGTTCATGAGTATGTTCTTTGCATTTGGATTTGGGTTTGTGTTACATCTAATAAATATTTCTCATTGATTTATGCCTCTGATAAGGTTTTTACCACATTTCAACATATACATGGTAACTGTTTGAGTGTTGAGTGTTTTGGAGCCACACAAAATCTTGCTTAGGGCCACCAAAGTCCTAGGACCGGCCCTGACTAATGCACTGATAGAAACCCTAATGATAATGTTTCTTATTTCACACCTCACCATTTGTACAGTTATATGTTGGTGTAACAAAGTGCTTTTACTTTGGGAGCTGATTTAGTCCGGCGTGATTGAATTCCAGGAGACTGTTCACCCTTGGTGAAAGTACGTGATCTGTTTAGTCCTCTATGTATTTGTACTTTTTACAAAAGTGAAGTGTTTGAGTCATCTCCATCACTGATTTTCTAGAGTGCTGTTGGAAAATAATGGAAAACTAAATGTCTACTAATGTTGGGGATTCAGTTTAAGTGAAATAGATGAAGTTAGAAACTGTTGAAAAGACTGAATTGAAAATCAGATTGAAGTGACTTGGGAGGCCCAGTGTACAGGTCAGGGTCTTTCCTCCATCACACGTGGAGCAGCGAGGCCAGGACTAAAGGGTGCAGGGGATTTTACTTTGGCAGACTGTTTACATGACGGCACAGGAAGACAGACCCAGCAGCCGTCTGCACAATTTAGTAAAACCTGTCTTAAATATGGAAAACATACAAGTTTGTGGTGCAGGTCCTGTCCTGGGAAAAGGTTTTTTTTTTTTTTTTATCTGGTGGCTATGAGTCCAGTGGAATCCCCCAGTGTGTGTCAGTGTGTGTGCGCGCGTGCGTGTGGAGGAGCTGGCATATGGTATTAATTGAAGGGGGGGGAGGTCTCTGGAGGAGGGGCTTTCTTGGAAGGCCGTCACAGGACTCTCTCTACCCCCACGGAAAGCAGCAGAGGGCGGTCAGAAGTCAGAGGAAAGCGGGGTCAGCTGCTGGAGCCTCGCACTCTCTCAGGCTAACTCACACTAGCAAAGACGACTCCTCCTCGGGACCCACGTAGCCGCCGGTAGCTCGTGAGAAGAGACTCCCCAACCTGTTTGCCTCTGTTGACTTTGAAAAGACTCCTTTTTTTAAATGCAACGCTGCTTGATATATGAGAAGACGATGGCAGCCGAGACGAGGAACGGCGGGAGTTCGCTGAACAACAACAACTGCAAAGACCACCGCCGGAGGAAGCTGCTGGTCGGCGTGGACCTGTTCTGCCTGTTCCTAGGTGAGTGGCGTCCACCTCCGGGTCCGTGCTGGACACGTGTGTCCCTGCCTGAAGTTCCATGCAACATAGTTCACCCTGCTCGTGTCTTCCACCCACCGTTTGATTCTAGTTCAACACTTCTTTCAGTTGAATCGAAATATTTATGTTTTATAGTGCTAAAACTGCTCCTAACAACAGAGTCAAGCTGTCTTATATTACACATTATCATATTGGGCAACTTCAACTATTATTATTATTATTTTGTCTGGGATCATTTAAACTTGTAGTTATTTAATCAAAAGTTGTTGTTTTTTTATGTGTGACCGTTTATAAAAGTTCACAAGAGAAGGTGAATAAAAGCAGGAACACAGATCGTCAAAGGCAACAAGCATAAATAGTACAATAACATTTTAATACAAAAGTGGTTTTCAGTAAAGACAAAATTTAATGCGACAAATGAAGTAATGATCGAAGTAAAAACACATCTGGCAGAAGCATGTTCTGAGGGATGATCTACGAGCAGAGGCACTGCAGACAGTCAGGGGCCCTGACAGAGGGGACCCCGTCACCCTTCAGTCTTGGTTTACACCTTCACAATCTAATTTAATAAAGCAAAGAGTGATGCCCTTACAGCATCTGTAGCCAACACAGTTGGCTGTTATTAATATAGCTGCAAATTTTGACTGTCGTTAAACTAATGAGTCTCCTTTTTCTTCTGCCAAAAACTGCTGTAAAGGGGGGAAACTAATTAATCATAGCCCCAGGAGAGGCACGTCTCTTTGGTCTCCACCCACACCTGTACTGTATCCCTGTGCCATTACTCCTCGCTGTGTTTTCCAGAATGGTTCACATTCCACACCAGCTGGAATTCTTCTGATCTCAACATCTGGCACAATATATGTGTGCGTGGTAGTGTGGAGTAATTAAGGGAAGTGGTGAGAAGGTCAGACCTGTGTGTGTGTGTGTGTATGTAAGTTCATCAGCAAAGGTCCTGTGATGTTCGACAGCTGCAGTCATTGGGTTAAGGTTGTTATTGCAGGTGAAACATGTTTTTACACTGAACCTTGAAGTCCTACAAAAGCTTTGCCACTCTCCCTAAACCTTTCCCTGTTCCCTAATGTCACTTTCCAGTATATGCTGTCCAATGGCACACTGATGGAAGGTGAACAGATCGAATTAATGAAGCTGCATGGGGAAACATCACAGCTACTATTGTTAAAATAATAATAAAAAGACGTTTTCTGACAATCCGTAGTCAGTTTCAGTCTAGCTTTTGTCTCTGTGGAGGGTAAATCCCCTGGGGTTTTCTCTGTATGATCTTCAGAGCTTCCAACAGAGAAGCTTGTCAACAAAAAAAAACAGAAGTTTTTTTTTTTTTTTGCCAAAGATGTGGTTCAAAGGAAATTACTACAGGCAGGAAATGGTGGGCCCGTAATGTTAAACACCACTCCTTCTTTCACAGATTACGCTTCTACTATTACTGCATCCACAGATCTCTCTAGTCCACTATCTTCTTCACATGAACCATCTGTAATCACTGCGATCCCAGCAAAGTGGCACATCACTACCAGTAATGATAACAATTGTGGGTAATTAGTGGCAGTGACCCAGATTCAGAGGTGACTGGAAATAAATACTGAAGAGAACACAGGGCCACTATCGAGTTTTCAATCTCTGAGGTGATCAGGTTCAGTTTACTGTAAGCTGTGGCAGGTGGCTTTAATGTTTTCCACTTTAATCGTCTTATCGTGTTTTTGTGGGCCTTTGCCTTTGTTTACAACTAAGCAGAAGTCTGTTAATTGGCCACACTGGCATCTTTATTTTCAGCTGTGAAGAATTCAAGGGGAAATTCAAGAGAATTGTGTCGAAAACTGTGGTAGCTTATTTTGTAAGACTAGGATGAGTTAGTGGTATTTAGTTGATATTTAGCAACAACAAGAAAACCCTCAGCAAGTAGAATTAAAAGTGAAACAACAATTTGGGTCAATGAAACCTCCAAAAATAATAAACATAGGCTGGATCTGAGAGTACTGCCCAGTCAAACAGCAATTATGGACCTCAAATAGTGAAGGAGTCAAATCACAGGCAAATCAAAATGCTACTGGGGCAACACTGATGGGTTCAGATACTGTATCTTTATATACTGTGCATCTGATATTGTTATGCATTAGTTATGTACAAGCATGAATTGTTTGTAAAAACTGCATTGCCCTTGTATTTTGTGTTTGTCCATGTGTTTGTGACATAGAATTGAGGACATGACATGACAGCTGGTTAAAGTACATGTCAAATACATTTTCAAAAAGATAAAATACGACACTTCACACTGATGCTCCGTCTGATGAAGAAGTTTGGTTTCAATAAGTTACTTAATGTTATAAACCATGAGTCAGACAAATGTGAAAGATGATGACATTGTAGCTTCATTTCTGGATACTGGGAGGTAGTGGAGACACATCGTCAATCTTGATACACTCCATGGATTACTGGGGTTGTGGCTACTAAGGAGGAACAGATGTACATGTAGAATGTGAACTGTAAACCACCTTCTGCTAAAAACCACTCCCCTAAAGAAATATGAATGGCAAATGTGGGTTCTAAGGAAGGTATTTGATGCAAATGTGATTAAACCCCAGCAGCAGGCAGACCCTTTTCCTTACTCCAGTGGAACTATGAACTGAGTTTTGCCGGAGGCCAGACTGACAGACAGACAGACAGTCAGACGGACAAGGTGAAGGTTGTGTGGGGGCTGCTGGGAGTAAAAACAACTGCATCTGTGTATACACCACAACTACCTCAGACATGTATACATTTATACGCCAGACAGTGAGAGATCCCTGCAAGTGGAAAATGTGTGTCTGTTTATTTTAACAGTCCCACTTGGTGTTTTGGCGAATGCTTCCAAAGTATGGAAGGGCTTTAACTCTACATTGATTCTAGTTTCCACAAACTGCAGCTACATGGAGCTGCCAGGGCCGAACTGGGAGAAAGGCTAAGTAGACAAACATAGGAAACTGTAACTAGCAGGTCTTAATCGTAAGTTTTCTACCATATTTTGATGTGCTCAGTTGTATGCTGAAACAGTCATCGTCCTCATCATGTACTCACTGTGTTTGCTTTTACGTTTCTGTTAGAAAAATCCCCAGTTGACTAAGCGCGCTGCTTTACAGCGAACCCAAGTAGAAGACACCTGATATTTGCATTCTGAACTGGAGAAAATCTCCACCTTTTTGTTTGTTTCTGTTCAGCGAATGTAAAAGAAATACCCTCGCTTGCTGACTGGTGTTGTTGTTGGCAGGACAGCTTTGAGAAGCAGGAAGGGAGGAAGAGGGTAGGAGGGGAAAATCCCAAGGTGCCGTACTCTGCTGATGCTGCAGTGTTATGGCGGATAGACGGGGTCGCAGAGGGGCAAGGGAATAAAAAGAAAAAACTGCGGAATGTTGGGAAGACGTGACCTGACGCACAGGGTCCTTATTGTGTTTCTTCTATCTTTCCAATCTGTTGTTTGAGGCGCTTGACCTCGTGTTGGTTAATTACAAACTGTGGAAACAATATTTAATCAATCCTTGTTGCCACCCCTCTTAGTCTGCCTCTGACCTTATGGTTCACCTCAGGTCTGCGATTGTGTTTAGAACAGTTTTTTGGGGGGGGGTAAGGACTGAGAGGTTAGCAGGTTTCAGACCCAGGACATTCAGCCCTGTAAGCTTTTGATTTCCCCCGATTGCTTTATATCACCATTTCGGGCGGCCTTTATTAAGTCTCCTGTAAGGTCTGTGTGGGTCTGTCCTTGGCCAGACTAAGCAAACCAAGGATCAGACATCGAGGATAAAGAGTACAGTATATTTGTACAGTTACAGAACTCTTTAGACGTATCACCCTCCTCCTTTTATTGCCACCAGAGCTGCTTCGGCAGGGGCTGTAGTTTCACTCAGGTATTTGTTTTAAGGGAGAGAATGAAAACATGAAAGTTAATAACCTGAATCCCACTGAATGTGGAGGGAAGGTTGGTCTTCTGGAGTTCCCACCGAGCGTCCGAGCCCTGTCTGTAACCTAAGCTCAACCCAGCTGGACCTTCAAAGGCCAGTCAGCTGTGAGTGTGTGTGTGTGTGTGTGTGGGGGGGGGTGCTAAGAGACCTAGCAACAACTGAAGACTGTTGACATGTGGTTAAAGAAATCATGCCCCACCACCACCCAGCCATCCTGCCTTCAGCATCACCTTCACCTCTTGGCACTGACCTCTTCACCCCACTGCTGCTTTTCTGAGATGGAGGAAGAGAGCGTGTGCGAGCGGGAGAGCTGATGTTTGTTTTTCTTTGTATTCGGAGATGGAAGATTTATTCACAGGGCGACTAGAATGCTCCGACATCACTAAAATGCTGCTTTGATGTGATTTGAAAGTGTGTTTTCCAAAACTCTGCCGGAGATTGAAGGCATCTCCTGGGTACCACACGTCCACGCTCAGATTTCAAAGTCCTCCAGTGAATAAGCTGTCCTTGCATCTAAGTGACACCCACACACTGTGTTTGTTGTTAGGAGAACAACCGCCCACCCCCATCTTCCCACCGGCCCTCCCTCAAGGCATCTTAGTGGGTCTTTTTAAGTGCACTTGAAAGCCTCGGCAGGAAAGGAAAAGAGGAAGGAGTAGAGACTCTGATAATGTTTTTTTTTAATTTTTTACTTGTCAGTCAGGAGTGATGGTCTCTCTTAGGAGTGTGGCACATTGAAACCTTCTAGTACAATCTCTGCCAGTTAGAAATTAATTGATGCTATTCTGAGAATTAAATATTCACTTAAATCTTTTTAAGTTTGATTTAAGCATTTATGTCAACTGCTTTTATTTTCTTCATTTTCTTTTGAGAGCATCAGTGTCAGTTTCGGAACTGGATGTAATTAATAACTTATGTTGGTTAGGGGGTTTTTATGTGTCCCTATGACTGTCTTATTTGTATTTGCCTTTCATGTGCTTCTGATGTTTGTCTCCGTGCTGATGTTGCTGTGCTTCATACTGGTCTGACCTCTGCTCATCATATGTCCAACCATTCAGTGTTGCTCGTTGCTGCGTGTTTGCACAAATCTCCCTTCCCGCCTTACCAAAGAGGATTCTTCTGCAACGACGACAGCATCAGGCTGCCCTATAAGAGCAGCACAGTGTCCAACACCGTGCTCACGGCCGTGGGCGTCACTGTGCCCGTGGCCTCAGTAAGTCCTGGTTTGGTGCAGCGAGAGAACCAGGGAGCGTTTGGTGCGACACTCTCCATTCATCCAGTGGTTGGCTTGAGACACCTCAGAAGTTACGATTGATTTGACAGGATCTGACTCACAAGCAGTGGTGCATACATGTTGCACCTCACTTCCTGTAAATCATGTGTGCTGCCAACCATTTCCAAAGCACATGTCATACATATATTATTATATTTTGCCCTCCAAGATGGTTGGCAGCAAAGTAAATCATACAGGGCTGGAAAATACAAACCAAAAATCCCTGTATGGTTCTTGGATACCTACAAAGATGTGCTCATAGGTACAGTTGATACTGACTACAGATAAAACCTGGAGTCATTATTTCCTGATTAGTCTCAGATAACAGCCACGCGATGAATCGAGCCAGTCCCAGATGTCCCCTTGTTACCTCCTTGTACCTGTGACCCCCAGTAATTTACGTTTCATTAACCCACCACCTCCATCTCTGTCTCTCTCTCCCTCACCCATCAACCCCCACCCCCTCCATTCTCTCTGTGCCGCTCACTGCTTCTTCACACTAGCCGGCCTGCCTTTCTTGGTCATTGAGACCAGCGCGGTTCAACCTTACCGTAGAGGGTTTTACTGCGATGATGAGTCCATCAAGTACCCGGCCAAAAACGGAGACACCATTAGCGACGGTGTGCTTAGCGCTGCTGGCATTCTTATCACCATCCTCTCTGTAAGTCACCTCACTTTGATCCCTAATGCCATCACTTCTTTGTTGTTGTTTCAGCAGCCTTCACCATTACTAGCAGCACACACTGACTCTTAGACTAGATGTTGATGTTGATGTTGACTCTCATCCTGAGTGCACGGTGCATTATGGTGTTAAGATATTTCAATACTGTATGATGCCAATCAGGATTTTTTTTCTCCAACCAAACCATGTACCTTACCACTGCACTCCGGATCAGAGAAATACACTTGTGCACTCTCCATCACATTTGACTCACTGCTGGAGTAAAGTGAGATTATCTCTAACGATTACTGTAACAACAGCCCTCCATACCTGTGTTATCAGCCGATGTGATTGGCTCCAGCACAGATAACAACCAGTCGACAACATTTGTTCGAGGCTTCTCCTCGGGGGCTTTAGATGACTCGGCTGATTAAAACACACAGTGTTCAAAGTGAGAATGCTGCAGCTTTATTCCACCTTGCTGTTCGGTGTAAATGGTATTATCGTGGAACTGGAGTGGGGTGGGGTTTAATTCAGCAAGCAAAGGTGGTATAACAAACACATGTTGAAATATTTCTCTGTTTCAAGTCTCCTGGGTGAAAACAGTGAGGATGTGTCCACAACCTGTTCACTTAACCATAAAGATAAACTGTTCAAATTATAATTCGGAATGTGCTGCTGCTCAGAGGCGGGGCTTGAACTCCCTACACCCACTGCACCAGACTGCTCACAAAATATTCCATGGATATCAATACAACAAAAGTTCAACATGGAGGTGAACTGCTTCTCCCTAGCACCCACACTTAGCATCGTCTCACTCTCAACAGGTGCTAACACATAAGCTACCACATATTGGTCATGTGTCACCAGTGGGTGAGCAGAGGTAGATTGTACTTGCATCATGCTGCAGTCACTTTGCTCTGCAGCATGACTCATCACTGCCACAGCATCTGCAGTTATCAACCAGCAGATCCACAGTCGGGCAGCGTCTGGTCTCATGGGAAGGCTTCTACATCAGCCCTCTCCCCCCAGAGAGCAGACTGGCTCAGGGCCACAGGGGTTTTCATGGTGAGAGGGAGTCCTGGCCCCATGTTATTATGGTTGACGCAATGGTTGTTGGGTTAAATGCTGTAATTGGCGGGGTGGAATTGTGGTGAAGGCCCCAAACAGGAAGAATTTGCCAAATATCTCATTTTACCCTGGCAAAACGTGACTTTACAACCCATCACACCCCCCCTGGAGCATTGTGCCAGCCTTTGTGTTTAGTGAACCAGAAAACAACAACATAAGGTCATTAAGTGCCTCATTTTATCCATGAATAGAGCTAGGAATCTGAAAAGGCCACTACCTTTATAATTCATGCAAATATTTTTAAAAGAAAAAAAAACAGTGGTGTCAAATACAAGGCGTTTGACATAATTTAGTGTCTAGCCGCCATGATTATGTCTGAGGTTTCAGTGTAACAGCAACTTATCCTACAATGCCAGTTAATTTATTCCTTCACATGGTTCCATTTTTCACACAAGGGAAACCAGATCTGTTTTCTTCCCTTTCTCTCGCTCTCCCTTGCCTGAAAGCAGCTGGTCCATATCTAGCTGGCTCTAAAGGCCTGAATGGTGGAAGCAAAATACTCTATCAGCTTGTTAAATCTTCTTAAGGGCTTTCCCTCTGCAGAGTATTTCCAAGAATGAGACCTATTCCTGCGCCCCCTCGCAAGAATGTCTGATGAAACCGAGATACTAACATGAAAACAGCCAGACGTCCCTTGTGAAACCAGAGACGTTTTAGAGAGGGAGCCAGTGAAAAACAAACGTGGCCCCGAAGTGGGCCTGGTGGAGTCTGGCCACCAAAATCAGACGCATTGCCTCGCTCAGCGTTTCTGCTGATTAGAACCAGTGGTGCCTCCCCCACTCCCTCCTGAGTCTCTCTCCTGCTCAAGTCTTCATTCCTTCATTCCTCCTCTCACCTTTCTCTTTCTTTGTCCTCATTTGCATTCTCCTTCTTCTACTCTTTTTTTTTTTGCTCCCTATCTTCCTTTCTCTGACCTTTCCATCATTCCCTTTTCCCCCTGGAACTTTCCCTATTTCTCTCACTCCCTCCTTTCTACTACTGTCACTTTTGAGCAACTGAAAGACAACCGGGGGGGCGGGAGGTTTTTTGAGCTTGGACAGCTGTTGCAAGTTATGCCTTTCTAACTCCCCCTAAGTGAGCCTCACCTTCCAATCTTCGGTTGTAGACGGTGGTTTATTTACACTCTTACAGAAAACTATACATGGCGGACAGTTTGAGTTGCCTCCCACGTCGCCTCACTGTTTTGTACCAGAAGTCAAACGGCTGAGGTGACTATTAAATATCCCCTTTTATAACTACTTCAGGGGAAATCACAGCTTTCAATTTTAACTGTCATAATAACATCTAGATCATGAAAAAGACTTATTTTGGACAGTGAGTTATATTATCCACTCTGAACATCAAAGCTCTTTATCCTAACAGAAACATAGACTTTGATGCAGATTTTCAGTAAATAAGCACAAGCTTAGTGTGGCTATCCTGTTGAATTTAGCGACAGCTCTAGGGTTTGTTCATGAATATTGAGTCCTACACACTTTCTGTAATCCAGTAATACCTCGTGAAAAAAAAAATGCTTTCATATTCAACTCGTGTTCTAACAACACAAGTCTGAAATGATAAAAACAGGTCTGCTCTCTGGGGCTGTGGCGATGCTGTTGCAGCTGTCTTTTGGAAACTGTAACATTGACCTGCGGTAATTGAGCCCCTGACTCAGCTGACAGAACCCTGGAGCTGCACCACCACTGCTGCATAACGAGCTCTTCACCTGCTTACTTAAAGTTCAGTGAAGCTTGACTCAGTGCACGCAGCCCCAAACTGGAAAAACGGTTTTATTGCCATTTTCGTGAACCCGCCAGTGATAGACGTCATTCACACTGATGAGTCAGAGTTGCAGCTGCTCCAGAGCGCTGGTCATCTGAATGAATCGCGTGTCCCAATCGCACCAAATTCAACGCTGCAATTCCTCTGGCGCTGAAGAGTTCACTCCTCAAGTGTGAGGGCAACAAGGTCAAATTTTCCCTCACAAACAACAAACAACACACAAATGATTTGATTGAAATATGGTTATTATCTAATTCAAAGATGCCAGTTGTGAAGCACCACACTTGCTCTTCCATTCTTCATAAATCAACACATTCTCACTGAGCACTCAGGAGATGAGAAACAACTACCCAGGAATTAGGGTTATAATTGTTGGGACTGGGACTTGGTTAAAACCATGTCTTCCACTGACATTACTGCCTCTTCTGTCCCCTCAGATCATCATTGGAGAGAGCTACAGGATCTACTTTCTCAATGAGGGATCGAAGTCTTTCGTAGGGAACCCCTACATCTCTGCTCTGTACAAGCAGGTCGGTGTGTTCATCTTCGGCTGTGCAATCAGTCAGTCCTTCACTGACATTGCCAAAGTGTCAGTGGGCCGCATGCGCCCACACTTCCTCGACGTGTGCAAGCCAGACTTCTCCACCATCAACTGCTCCCTGGGCTACATCACTGACTATCAGTGCCAGGGGCCAGAGAGCAAAGTTCAAGAGGCCAGGTAGCGTGATATAAACCAAACGTGTGTCATTTAAAGTTTATACTGCAGAATATAAATTGCCGTATATATCTGATTGAACTCTGTCCCTCAGGAAGTCTTTCTTCTCTGGACATGCGTCGTTCTCTATGTACACCATGCTTTACCTGGTGGTGAGTTACTGAATAGTTTCTAACATAAATACACGTACTGTGCATTCACACTGTACATATACAAACTATGTAAACCAACTCTGCTGTCTTCACCAGTTCTACCTGCAGTCTCGCTTCACTTGGCACGGAGCACGCCTGCTGCGACCTCTGACCCAGTTCACTCTCATCATGATGTCTTTCTACACCGGCTTGTCCCGTGTCTCTGATCACAAGCATCACCCCACTGATGTCCTCGTGGGTTTTTTACAAGGAGCCATAGTGGCCTACTGCATAGTGAGTGCTCCCATTAAGTTTGGTTTCCGTCTTAAAATCGTAGACTTTACATTATAGACCTCCATTCTGAATAAATCTCATGTGAATGTTGGTTTCTCGTGTTCCAGCTCATTACAATAATGTTGATGACTTCATTCATGTAGCCCTTTATCCAATGACAAGTTTGAACATTCAAAGACACAAAAGACAGCAGCACAGCTCTGTCAAAACAAGGGAATGAAAAACTGATCTCAAAGCTGCATCTTAAATGATCTTTTGTAAAATCCATCAACAGCCAGTATTTGAATATAAAGAGATACGTAATCATTTTTTCATAACCTCGGTAGAAATGAAAAAAGTGTATTAACATTTTATGGCAGTTATTTAAAGGTTCTCACAATTGGCTGTTGTTGAGATAACAATGAAACAAAAGCAGAAATTCAAATGTAGAGAGGCTGCATGGAAATGAAATACAGGAGTACCCAACACAGTATCCAGAGGAGGTCCGTAGTATATCTTTAGAGGAAGGGGGATTATAAAAAGAAAACTGGAGCAGTAGAATTCTGATTCACGTTTCACTCTCTCTTTCCCTTCCACAGGTTTTCTTTGTGTCCGACTTGTTTAAACCCAAAGGCAGGCGCTCAGCCCTGCTGCCAACCCCCGTGAAGAAAGAGCTTGTCCCTCCAGCAGACATCAGAGAACGAAGCAACCATCTCATCATGGCATAGAGCAGACTGCCGACAAGACTATATATAACCCTGACCTGTGCCATTTAAATCACTACTATAGCCACTGGGCCATACCGGGTAAGGTAAAGCCCAACAATCTGGATAATGCAGGCAGATACGGAATCTTGAAAGGACAAGTGGAGGCCACGGAAAAAACAGTCAAGCCAGTTGTGCCTTCTAAATGGAAAAGATCATGTTTTTCCTGAGTCTCACCAGACATTTTAATGTGGAAAGTAGAGAGAACCAGGGATACAGTGTCCCTCTTCTCCTGTTGTGACAGAGATCTGCCCTGTAGATTCTCCTCTGTCAGGGCCTTCCTGCACACCAACGCTGAAATGAAACTGAGAAATGGCAGCTGCAAGAAAAGTTGTGGCGCTTCTCCCCTCAGCTGCATTCAGCACGGGAGCGAGGGTCACATCCCTGTGTTACTAATGCAAACAAATCGCGCAGAGAGAAAAGAAACAAATTCCTTGAGTTAAGGAAGGATTCTGTTTTAGTTTGGTTTCAATACAAACATAAGCGTTGTGCGTGCGTGGGATTTAGAGCACTATTTTAGCAAAACTCAGTACTGTTTGTCACCACTTGAACGATCGTGAAGTGAAGCTTTTGGAAAGCTTTGTAAGCTTTTATTATGTCCATAATGTAGGGCACATGAGTTATTGTCAGTGAGAGTACAGTGAAGGTTTGAATGGTGGACGTGGGCCTCTTTCTGCTGGCTCGGACGAGCCCCCACTGAGCCGTTTAATGAAATGACTGTGTTATATGTACCAGACGGGTGCTCGCGAGTGGAAGGTCAGAATGTGTGGACGTGTGAGCGTCGGGTGTATGTCTCTGTGTGCCCTTTACCTTTCTGTGTGTTCGTGTGTGTGTGTGTGTGTTAACGTCATGTCTGTACTACAGTGTTTATAGCCTACAAGTTTGCCTCTCTTCAACCAGAGAGCAGGCACCTGCTCCAACGTGTAAACTCCAGACTGGAACACTGTAGGGAAAAAAACAGCATAATCAAAAGTACATTACTGTTATAAGAGTGATTGTTCACAACACTGAGGAAATCCTATGATACACTCTATGCTGTGTAGGCTACATCCTCACTGCTTTCTTTTATTTTGAAAATGCATCGGGTGGGTTGTGGATGCTCCCGGTGTCCACACGACTCCAGAGAGCTGCTGAAACTGAGGAGTTACTAGATGCTGCTGGCCCCCTGTCAGTCTGCATCATTTTATTCTGGAGGGGCAGAAAGAGAGCTGACGTTGACACTCACACCTGCTGATTGGGTCGTTTCGGTGACAGTGTCGTATTTGCTGGTTGGTCAGGCTCCTCTCAGCCTTTGGGCAGTTTGCTCTTTCATTTTACAATGATTACATTACAATGCACTGACATGCACATGTCCAGTGTATGTGACTGCTCGCCTGATGTGCGTTTTCATGTGTTTGTTGCAATGCAGATTTAAAGTGATACGCAGCTTGTAAGTGCTGTTGCAATGGAAAACATGAGGATTGGCCATACACAGGGGCTATAGCATTGGTTAGGTACAATAAGCTTTCTGTACCGAAGCACAATTTAGCAAATGTATAAATACACTTTATTTTAGTTCATTTTAACTGCTTAATATTTCATTAAGTCTTGTAAACTAATGTGACGGGGCACACAATAAGGATGTGTTTATCAAACAAAGATTTTTACATTGAATTTTAAACATTCATGCTAATGTGTTTGCATGATATTAATGTAACTTAGAAGAAGATTGAAACCACTGACTGAAAGCATCACTGCAGAAAACCTTTAATCTGACGTTCATATGGAAACTGGTCCTTTCTTCCAACGTGTCAAAAAGTCCTTTTCAGAATCAGAACATTCTGCATGCTACCTTACGTTGTAAAATACTGTGTTGTGTCTGTTCGTGTCTTTGTCATTTTATCTTTTTATGAAACACCCACTATGACTTTGTGTCGAGACCTGTGTAAATGTTAAACATGCTGCTTCGAAGAGGTAAATCTTTGCAGACGTCATCCAGTACAGTTGACAACTTGTGAATTTTAAGTGTAAAAAAAAAAAGTTCTCAACGTTTAACAGCTTCAGTACATTTTTATCAAAAAATCCCTTTCGATATTTTTGTAATGCCATGTGATGTTTTGTACAAAAACTGTAAGACGTAACAAAGATAAACTGTCTTTAATAAAAGAAAAAAAGGTCGAGAGCAGTGTACTAGCATGTTTGTTGAGAAATATATTTCATTTTGTTTAATACATGACAGAATTAATTCAGACTTTTCTTTTTTAACTGAGACAGCTGACTGTAAGTGTGGTGAGGCGATCTGGGTGTGGGATGATGGCAGACGTCCTCGACTTCCTGTAGGGAAATAGTGTACATTCCAGGCTTTAACCCCTCTCCCAATGGCCCTCTGGAATAATATAGACTCCACACAGAAACTATGCCAGAGTGGCAGAGCACATTCACACACAAGAATGCTCAGTGCTTTTAGTCTCTTATATTTTGCTCCTGATCCACATATATATACTTACACACAGGTCGTATTGTATAATGCAACGTTCTGTGCCAGCGTATCATGAGTTGGGTTTTAGGCCTATGTGCCATGGTATCCTAATCTGATTGGTGGATCAGGCCAGTCGCCCAGTAGTAGAATAGAACTGATTAGTTCAGCAAACTGCGAAATGCGTTTTGTTTATATGGCCAGAACATTTTGATCAAAACCTTCCCTGTGGGAGAACATTTTACAAAATAAGGTGTATGTAACTTGGATCTAAAACTCTCCAGCTCTTTGGGCCTCTTCCTTGTTCCAAACCAAACACGGAGGCTTTGATCTGAGTGATTGACTGAAGGTGTAAAGACTCTGCGACCAAACATGGCAGCGCCTCCACTTCCCTGAGTGGTGCTTTCCCTGTCCAGCAAACGTCCACACCCAGTGCCAAAGGCTTGACATAATGTTTGTCTTTGTGGACCATTCTTGACCCACTCCATTAAACCATCGTCGCGAAGAGATCTTCTCAAAGATAAAGTCAGCTGTAATTGAAAGTGATAGAGGCCGCATCCGTGTATTTTTAGAATTCACCAGACCAACAAATGGCTCAGCCGTGTTCCTTCATGTTTTCAGCTGGAGCCATTTTCCTCATCGGGGGTTCAAAGAGGCTTTCTCGATCAGCAGTGCTTAACATAATAGCTGGATCCTTTTCATGTGGTTTGGAGGAAAAAAAACTGTTGTTGTGTTTTCCCACTGCACTTTATCCCTTATTATTTGTGTAGTAATTACCCAGTGTGATTTACAAATTCCTCTCATGAACTCTATAGTGCTCTTGTGGTTGCTCTGTAGTGATCACATATTCTCCTTCTCTCTTAAACTCCACACATGCACGCATGGACACCCTCTCTCTCTCTCTCTCTCTCTCTCTCTCTCTCTCTCTCATAACATTGTTGGTTCGTTTCCATGTGTGACACCTCTGTTCTATCCTGAGAAATAGGTTTTACTTTTTATTTTTATTTTGGAGCCCGTCACGTGTTAGAGATGTCATCAACACAGGCAACCTCTCACTGTGAGCTTCCAAGATGTTTCCCTGCAGTTTTCTAACTCTGACATTTCCCTGACATTTAGAGGGGGTAGCAAGAAAAGTTATGGGAGAAGTCTAAAGCATCTTACTCTGACATTTGTGTTCTAACAAATATGAAAAAAAAAAAAAATCAGAAAGCAGCTCCAGATTGTTGTCAGACTAAAATGATATATTCTCTCTTCTTGCATCACATCACATCACTTCCACTTCCTGTAACCGTTTTGGCTGTGAAGGAAAAACAACAATAATCATCATACAGTTTCCTTTTCCATCTTTTTATAGGGTGTAAAATAATACAATTAGAACACTTGGCTCATTCTTCTATAGAGGCTGTTTGCATCAGAGTGTTCCGTCTGCTCCAACAGTGAACTTGACGCCTGTCATGGAGTCTGACGCCACATGACATTACTGGCAGTGGTTGCTGAGGTCATCCGCGTTCTCCCTGACAGATGGAGCGCTGCTGACAGGAAGTAGGGCCCACCCTCTGAATACCCTCGCTGATAAGTGACCTCATTACAGCTCCACTGGGCATTTTCATTCTTACTCACAGAGCTCCATGATGATGACTGGCTCCCTGGCTTCTGACCGGTGCCAAACTTTCTGAGAGTTCTCCTTTCCTTGGCTCATGGCACGCAATCACCAGGACTATCGCTATCTGGCTGAAACACTAACACGGCGATGGGCCGCGTCTTATTTCCCTCCAGCTGTTTATTTGCACGTTCTTTGCTTGTAAATGTTTTGTTGGGGTGGACCGAGACAAAGGCAGAGCGGAGACAGCAGGCCTTTGACATGTTATGTATGTCTCCTTTGTCTGCCCCTCACTCATCCACATGAAATACATGCAAACACCCCTCATAAAAAGTGCTCTAAACCCCAGTGTTAGCCATAATATGTTGTGTCCGTGCCCAGAAGTGTTCAGACTTGGGGGACTTTGGGCTGCAGGGCTGCAGCTGTAAGTAATTCTCTCCCTCGGTTTCCATCTCTCCCTCGTTCTCTCTTCATCCTCCCTTGTGTCTGGAGAATGTAAACATTAAGAGGGAGGCCAAGTCTCTGCCATCACAACCTTAAACTGCTGCAGAGATGGAGACAGGGCCGCGCCGGCTGCAGCAGTTTAATGCACGTGGAGGGTAAATGTGTCTTTAGGCATCGGATTTAAATGACAAACATTTTCTCGACGGTCTGGCTCTCTCCTGGAGGTTTTCCAGCTCTACATCAGCACTTCAAACATCCACTGCGTCCCGGGCGTCCCTTGCTGTGCTGGCCGTGAAAGTCACAGCATGGATGCAAAGCTAACAATCGAAACGTTCCTTCTTTATAGCATCTTTTATTGCTGGTGACGGGGCCTCAGGGTGGTGATCTCGGTCCCTCTGTTGTTTTGGGCACAATATCTCCGGAACAACTCCTGGGAATTGATACTGCTGTGAACTTTGTTGAAAACGTTGCTGGCCCCAAACTCACTTTTCCTTGAAACGACTTCAGCCTTTTTCTCTGATGAAGAGATTTCCTTGATGAACGCTCTTTCAGAAGTTCAAAAATCAATTTCCTAAACATCCTGTGGAGTTTGAACAATGACACATTCATGTTCTACAGAGGATACACTCTTTCGTTTTGCTTTCTCTTCCCTCTTGTAATGCCACATGATTATGTGTTTGGAAAACAATTAAATGTGACTGCGGTTGCTCATGATTGCCTTCCTGTATCACTTGTTGAAGTTAGTTAGCTGGGATCGATGGCCGCAGAGGATGTACCATTTTCAATGTGAACATTGCTTGAGCTTCACCCCATCATGCTTGAATTCCAACATAGGTCTGTTGGTTCACAGAGAAAGACTTTGGACTTTGTTGCAGCTGATCTTGATGCTCGCACATGCTAATAATGCAATAGGTGATGCTAACACAGCAAAGATTGGGGTTAGGTTAATTGAAGACTGTCCAGGATCTTTCCTCAGAGGATGAGCAGTAAAGTTAATGGATGAATGGAACTCACAGATCTCATAGATTGAGTTCGTCCAACAACTATTCTTCAAGTTATGGCCACTGGAAGCTCAAGGGGCCACAGGTCAGGGGGACGCTCGTGTTGTTTTTATTCTGATGACACAATCACGCGACTTCCATTCCATCTCTCGGCTCATGCTATCATGTTACCTAGGGCTTTTTGAAAGTGATTCATCACAGAAGACCCCAGGTCTCCGCTGCCCCAAAAGATGTGCACCCCCACTGAGGCCAAACTTCTCAAACAGTCCCAAGCCCCCCCCCCACCACACACACACACTCCACCATCTTATTTCTTTTTCTGCTGAAGAATGTGAACAAATTACCCCCACATGTGTCTGGAGGAGCCCCCTGGGAAAGGGGCCAAGACGAATATACTGCTGACAGAAGACAAACATTGACTTCATCAAACATCGGGAGCAGCGTGCTGTGATGCAGTCCATATGCTCACCTGGCACCGGCAGCCATTTGCTGACAGCACAGCAACATCTCACCAGCGAGCATCTTTATCTTCTCGTGCCACATGTTGTTCGGTATCTGACACGAGGAGGTGAAGGAGGTGCGCCACGCTGGTTGCTATCACCAGTGAGGCAACGTGTCAGCGTCTCGAGGAGGGCTTGTGTTTCCTCGGGCATTCGAGTGATAAGGCACCGATGCGATAAGAAAGATTTGGCCTGTCAATCAAATGTAAATGTTTTACGTGCACCAGACACTGTAATGTGGGTTGAAATGTCCCAGAACGCTTCGACGGGGCATCGTGTGTTTTCGCCCCGTAACCAGAGCAACAGCATGAGGGAGGAGAGTAAAACGGAGTCAAATGAAAAAAAGCAAACATGGGCTATAACTTTACCCCAGTGATTAACTTTAAATTTCATTTGCGCTCATTCTCGCTAAACCTGTATTTCCTTTGGCGAAAGGCCAGGTAATTTAGGTCATGTAATTCAGCCGCCGTTTGGTTTTGACCTTTCAGGCAATGAACTCAGAGAAAGATTGCTTACAGAAAGCCTCCCCATGCCTTCGAGTGAAAAATCACCCAATCAAGTACAGCAATATATTGCACGCTAGCATCAATGTGTCTGGAGATCCTTCTCCTCCTTCATGCTGACCTCCAGCATCAGGAATGTGTGATTCACCAGGGGAGGGAACGGGCGGACTCCGGTCCTATCTGAGGAGCTGTAGTTTGACGGTGTGGCGAGCTGATCCAGAGGGATCCTGTCAGCCGGTTCTGCTCTCACCCCGCCCCCCCCCCGCAGGCATCTCGAGCACCACAGCACGTACACAGAGGGTCAGGGGGAGAGACCATCAAGGATTTGACAAAAACAGACCCAGAGAAGAATGGAGCAGTCCAGTCGTGGATCTAAGGGTCACGTGACCCGACATTTATAAAAATCTGGACAAGATGCCGTTTCTTCAAATGTGATGGTTATTAATTTGACATGTTACGGTGCAGGTGCTTGGAGCAGCCAAAGAAGCTGAACACGTACACATGTAACCTTCACCTGACATTCAACCATTCAACCCCCCCTGAAAAAACAACTGCAGCAAGAAGCTCCGCTCGTTTCAGTGTCAGCGTCTAAATTTTCGTTGTGTTTCTACTGTGAGTTTTTCGTTAATGCATTTTGGCCCCCTCCCCCTCCCCCACATTATCCTATAAATGTAATGATGTGGTTATAGTTGTAAAAAATTCTAATCACACTCTAAATGCCGATTTAGTCACATTTAACAACGGCAGAGGCAGAGACTGACTCGCATTGCTGCCGTGGCGTTTTTATCACAGGATTAAGCCTGGACACGAGAGTCACGGTCGGCATCAAGGACAACAGCAACATGTGACGGTCTGTTGTGTGAATAATAAGCCGCTCTGTTGTCCTCGCTCAGCGCTGGGAGGTGAATTAGCATCCATTAGCTTTAAAGCAGAGCTTTTTGCTGCGATCCACCGGCATCAAGCTCACGTCTTTCATCAGCCGAGATGTTAAAACAGCAGTTTGCCAAAGAAAATGCAAAACCGGTCTACCTGCAGAACGCTGAGCGAGAGACAGGCAAGGTCAGGCATGAGGCAGCAGACATAGAACATACATGCAGCGATGGAGACACAAAGAGAGAAGGCAGGAAAATTGATTATTTCTGAAATGAGATGCAGCATTGATTGATACACTTATGTTCCCTCCCTTTAGACTCATTATCGATTCAGATTTGAATCAATCCTGCTGCTTCTGCTCTACATCTGTCAGGGGAGAATATTTGTAGTTCACGCATGTGGTGCTGATCCTAATCAATGTATAATGACGAGCCTGAAGTAGTTTCTGCCTGTATTGGTCGCATCATGGTCCAGTGAGCAGCGTATTGATACAGTATGTGTTACCTGCTGGTGTTAATGAGGCTGCATGCGTTATGTAGAAATAATGAATGCATAGCATTGACCACTGTAATGATAGTTTAATGTATTTGGTCTGAGGGGTTGTATTGTAATCTTGTTTTTCTGTGTCACCGACGGTCTAAAAACAATAGAAGCAATTATTTGTCCCACTGAAACAACAATGTGGTGACACTTAAAAATACAACAGTTTACGGCATCATTTTGTGGATTGAATGTTTTTAAACGGACAGTTATATGCGTCGTCTGAGGGACTGTATAAAAATCGGCTTTGGTTGAATATATTTAATCATCATTAAAGCGGTTTTGCTGCTGACAGTTTCACTGAGGGTCAAAGATTCAGCTGCGTTCATGCATGCATGCGAAGAATGATGAACAATAAAATGAGAGTCAATCCCGCCCTGCACCAGAGGAACATTAAACCAAAATTACCAGAATTATTTCATGCACATCCATTTATATATATATATATTTTTTTTTAGAAAGGATGGGACAGCCTGGGTATGCAGGGATTTAAAAAAAAAAATCTTCTTTTTGGCACCGGGGCGCTCGAGCTCCTCCGCACCCGGGGCGATGGAAACGCCAGAGTGATTCCTGGCCGTTCTCCTGGGCTCTAGGAGGAAAATCCTGTTTAACGTCTCCACAATAACATTCCCTGGGGTTATTTATTCAGGAATGTTAATGTGCTTAGAATCTACTGGCCCCCGTGGCCTCTGACATGAGCTCCTCTGGGCTTTCCTATCAGGCGTTCGATCAGGCACAGCACAAGCTCTTCGGTGCCACCGCCATCTGTTTAAACAACAAAGATTGATGCGGCAGGACTCTATTGATGAGCCTGTGGTCAGGCAGCACGCGTTGTTATCTCGGTTTGTGCTCTCTTTCCAGTTTCACGTTGCAGTACAGCGAACCAGCTCTGGAAAGTGATGTAATTAAAATGTTTGTGAGCCTTCTCAGTCGAAAATCATGGATTGTTGGTGTTCCTCCTGTGAACTGTAAATACTGTTTTTATGGCTCCTCTCAGCTCCAGGATCTGTGGTTTATGTTACAGCCTGAATAAACACAACACAATTACAGGATGTAAATGGGCCTCTCCATACATATGAGATCCATTGCTTTTCCACACTCATTTAATCTCTCTGCAGGTTCCCTAACCGGAAACAGATGCACAGAGCAGCAGGATCACCACACTAAAAATTCATGAGCAGCGGGAGTTCATAACTATTTCTCTTTTAATCTTGTGCCCCCTTTTTTTTTTACACAGTAATAAGATGTCAATTAAATCCTTAAAGGTAAAGTTCCACATTTAGGAGAATTTGCTTTTTTCGCTCATTCTTGCTGAGCAAAAGATGACAACACTGGAAGAGTTAGTGCCAGCCAGCTGGTCTAGAGCAGCCACAGAACTGCTGCCTATAGCTCAGGCACAACAACAGACCTGCATGCAAAGGGCTTTAAATGAAAATGTTGTGTTTGTCTCTTGGTAGAAACACAATAAAAACAATTATCAAGACCCACCATTTTATGTGTGGCACAATAACTTAATGAGAGCCAGACCTCCTTGAGTCACTGCTGGTCAGGACTGTAGCCCCCAGCCCATCTTTACTTCTTATTACGCCTTAGTTTTTATGTTGATACTGAGTTGATACTTAATTGACTATTGTTAATACTAATGAACAAGGCACCTCCCATTCCTCCCACTATCCAGATATGCAGTCAAATGCTTGGGTATCAAGGTCCCGCCCATACATAAGCTCGACCAATTGTGACACCTATTGTTAGAGTCGTAAAGAATTAAATCCAAACTTGCTGAGGAAATGTGACAAAGAACGAAATGCTATAAGAAACCAGTCAGAAGAAGAAAACTCTATCTGTCGTATACTTTGAAATTTTAGTTTGATCCACGTCCCGTTCACTAACAAGGAAGATAAACTGTTTATGCTGCAGCCAGCCACCAGGGGATGATCCAGAAGATTTGGCTTCACTTGTGAGGATGTGGTTCATCTTTCTCTCCAGTCTATGGATAAAACAAATGTGCTGGTTTTAGAGCGCTGCAGCTGCTCAGAAACAGATGATTCAAATTGTCTTGAATTTGTGGAACTTTTCTTTCAACTCATCTCTGAGGGCAGGTCACGTCTGTTTTACATGGGAAATTAAAAATGTTCTCAATTGTTCTCAGCTTGTACTGTATATTTAAAATGTGAAGATTTCCATTTCCTTGAGTGCTTATTTTTCTGGGGAAAATCTTTCTGGCCTAATTGTGCTGTAAAATCCTGGGGTCCTGGCCCCTCTGCGATGGGCTTTGTTTGCATGTGAGCACCTTCCACTGACCATGTGAACCCGCAGCATTTCCTGCCCCACTGGCCTCATTTGTAACCTAATGCTGTTTTTCTGACCGCCCCCGACTCCGTGCACACAAACACGCACGCCACGCTTCAGGCTTATTCACAGGGGAATCAGGCTGGACCGCGAGGATTTCAAAATATCGACTCCTCTGATTAAGCTTTTCTCAAGACGTGAGCAGACACAGCCCACATCACTAGTTGTGGTTTCATGTCCGTCTCCCTGCTGGTCACGTTTCAGGTGGTTTGGCAAAAAGCTCCCACCCCACTTCCTCTTAACGATTCACGGTAAATCACATTTAATTGCACTGACAGATGCCGTAAAATCTTATCTACTCAATGCTGGCCTTTCAATGGCTTTCACATTTTGTCCATATTTTCATGTTTGCGTAAGTTTATGATTTCCCCAAAACTGGAAGTCGGAGGCCCTGACTCATAAAATACATAACTCTCTCTGTGTGAAACCTTTTTTACGATTAGCCTCGGCCTCATGTAACGCTGACCTCGGGGTCTGAGCTGCCCCCCGAAAACACTTGTTTTTAATGCGGGTAATATTTTACTGCCCCCTCTGGAGTTGCGAAATCCAATTTATTTTTTAATCCACTTCTAATTTCGGCTTCTCACTTTCTCAGTTTATAAAATTACAAGGATGTGGGGTCGAGTTGGAAAAATTATCTTCTCTCTGCAGAAAGCATGGAACGTGTTCGCAACAGAGCTTTTCAATAAATCTGGACAATTAATGGCCCAGACTCCTATAAAATTACAGAAGCATATTCTTTATGATTCTCAAATAGATGCGATGACCTCAGCATATTGACTTTGGCTCAGGTTTCAGGGTTGCCGTGAGTTAAACTCGCTCGGGAAACTTGATCCTTACGCAAACAGATTTGATGAATGAATTCCCAGAGGTGCAGAAATGATGGCTCGGTTGTTCAACTGTCTGAGAAAGTCATCAAACCCTTGGGTGCCCGGAAACTCTGAATGTCTGCTGCCACCTTCAGGCCGTTGTAGAGAACAGGCCATAGGAGGACAACCGGCCAATATGATGCAACATCAGGTGTGAAGGCAACAGTGATGTTTAAGTTTAGTTGTATGTATTGAATTCCTTTTGATGTCATGGCTCAGTTACTCTACTTGTGTTCACACCTTTGCGTCTTGGGTTGGTCTTGTTTTAGTTTAGTCTTTTTTGTGTAGTCGTATTACACACAATTGAACAATTATGCCCTGCTCTTCTTGCTATAATGCAAAATGCAATGGGTTTATACTATTAAATTAAATACAAATAATTGATATTGTATTTACTATTATGTATAATATGTATCCATGCTAAACATGATAGAGAACAGGTAAACCACAAAAGTATAGATGGTAGGAAGATGGTTAATTATAAGATCATTATTATTTTTGTCTTATGGAGAAGGAGTGAGATTAAATGATTTGCCTTCTGGGACTTTTTTGTTTGAAAGCAATACTTCCTTTGTTTATTTGTTATTACATTTATATTATTATTTTATAATTTCTCTTTTTTTCATTTACAACTTACTGACTATGGTGTCGTCTTGACCCCCCGTCACGAGGAAGGAGGAAGCTTATTTGACCCATCTGCGTGTCTAAAATCAGACTCTTTCCACTTCAGCTGGATTCAAATGGCAACACGTCTCATCTCAGCATGTTTGGACGAGAGGGGCAGGTAATTGGTGACCCCACCGGACGAGGCAGAGTCCAGAAATGTTTTTTTTTTTTTTTTTTTTCATCTGTCTCCAAATGCATATTCGATTTTCCGTCCATATGATGTTGTGCGTTTGAGGCTACACAAACTACCTTGCCTGTCAAAGTGATGAGCAGCAGCAGCGGCTCGGTGCGCACAGGTGGCACTGAAGCCTCTCCATGTGACTCGCTGGACTGATACTCCCTCCATTGTTCCGCACAAAGAGCCTTTCCACTTTCCAGCATCGTGTTGTATGTACATCGTTACACACCAGCAATTCCTCTGTGGCCGCGTGAATGGTCCCAGCAGTCAGCAGGACGCACGGTCACACTTCCAGCGTTTTCACCGCTCGCCCTGCGCTTCTGTGGCAAGTACCGTGCTTTATTGTGGTGCGTGTGTGTGCGTGTGTGTGTGAGCGCGCCTCCAAAAGTGAAGTGACTTTACGCAAAAACTCTTCTTCATCCTAAGCATCGCCACTGGATACCCGGAGGCAAGCAGGCTGGGATGGCAGAGGAGAGCCTCCGGGATTTCTTCCCGGAGATGAGGGAGGTGGAGAATAAAGTCGGGAGGAAAACCCCGGAGAGTCTTCTGAGGTGGATGAGGGATGCTGCGGACAGTGGAGACAGGTGTGATGTGGTGGACAGGGGGGACCACAGCTCTGCCTTCAGTGGAAGCTTCTCTGACAGGATCAGCTGTTTGAAACGAGAGATGGTAACCCTCCCAGATATTCATTTTTCAGACATAACCACCACATTCATCCATGCTAGATGACAAACCTGTGAGTGTGTTGTGTTTGAGTCGCACGTACGTGCCCATCGCTTCATATTTTCACTGTGACAAAACCTGTGCAGCTTGTTTCAGCGAGCTCTGTCACTTCACCTGCTGTGGAGATTTATTTCCACTGACAGACGCTGTCTCTTCACCACACCCCTCACCTGGCTCCTCTCCCAGTCACCTCTGCTCCTTATGACTGGATTCCTCTGCTCATTCCTCTCAGTTCTTTCTGTTATGTGTTCTAGCACAGGTCAGGGGCCCCACTAGTGGTGGAGAGAAAGTGAGTTCTGTCACAGGGGCCTGAATGAAAAGGGGCCCCATGAGAAGAATTAGGAATTACACTAAAAGCTTCAAGCACATTTATTTTACTGCATCTGAGATCCAACACCATGCTTTGTGACCTGAATATAAATATTCTAAGGTTAAGTACAGATAATGAAAAATGCAGTCAAGTGCAGTTACAAAGTACACGTATCCCTGCATGCATGTTGTTCATGCAGAGGTGGCTGCGCTCCGCCGATGTGAGGATTCTGCGGCAGCTTGTCACCGTGCACGAGGGGATCGAGGCCATGCGTTGGATGATGGAGGAGCGGGGATCCCTGGCCAGTCGAGGCAGCAGCTTGACCGGGAGCCTGAGCAGCCTGGTCACCTTAGAGGAGCACGGCCTCTCTATGACCCCACGCAGGTAGAGTCAGTCATCTATCAGAGCGGGGCTCTCAATAAACAACTGCACTTAGATTAGGCAAGAAGTAGGTCAAATGTATGATCCAAAATATAATAATACGTTGTATCATGAACCTTTTCAGGAATACATAGATGTCAGTTGTCAAAGTACATTTGCACATCTACAGTTGTTTCCTCATACTGGGGGAAATTTGCAATCACACAGAGCTACTGGAGTAAATCACCATATGCAAGTGTCCATGAAGTGTATCCTTGAATTTCCAAATGTAAACTATTGAATTAACATCAATGCTACTGTGGATATACCATTCAAAGCATATTAGCAGAAATAAGCTGGGTAAGCCTTCAGTGTATTTTATGCTGCAGATGTGAGTCAACATTCCAGTGTTTCTAACACAGGGAGAGCCAGAGTCCGAGCCTCACTCAGGATTTGACAGAAACAACAGCGGAGGAGTCTGAAAGTTGTCGATCACCACATGATGATGCTACTTCACTCCACAAGAGCTACTTGGATGTTCTGAGCCCCCAGTCTGTAGGAGTGAGCTCTCCAGGTCGTTCCTGCTCCAAGTTTGATCCCAGCACACAGGACATGGACATCACACCTGGAGCCAGTGCCATCCACAGAGCTCTGCTCAGATCCAGAAAGGCAAGAGTGAGAGCTGATACTGATTTTAAACCAGTGTCAGGGGAGATTCAGGAGAGTTTCAGAGCTGCTCAGAAAGAGGATGAGGAGAATGCATCAAATACAGAGGCAGTTCTGCCTGGGTATGATGCTCAGTGGTGCTGGGTGGAGTCTCAGGATGATGTGACATTTTTATAATTCTCTGCACAACTGCACCTGTTGCACCTCAACGGATACTGTAGCTGCCAGCAACGGCACTGGGATTTCAAATGAACGGCTTAAAGATAAACAGTGTCAAAACTCTGTCAGTGATTTGTTTTTCAAATCTTATCTCTTTAATTGTGTTGTTGTGTTATTGTATGCAACCAAAAAAAAAAATTACAAAAACCTTATTACATTTAATATGAATGATAGAAACCGATAGTTGCTCTTGGGGATTACATTTTCAGTATTACATATAGCCTGCAGACAGATCATTAAGAATTTCCTCCTTTTACTGTGGAAAATAAAAGTCATTTCAACATTAACACAATATTTATTTTTATTTTTCTCATCTGGTATTGTCATTTTTGTCATTTATTGACTTTATATTATATATTATAAGTTTTTTTTAGGGTTTGTCTTAGTTTCTCAACCCAAACAGCAGTGTGTGTGTCTTCTGATTTTTTTTCTCAAAATTCTAAGATTAAAGTCCTAATTCTGACTTTCTTCATAGAATTCTGAGATTAAAGCGGCAGGGGAAAAATCTACTTAGACCAAATAAACCAGTAGTAGATAGATTATTATAATATAATAATATTTGTACTACATAAATGGCGTTTCCCTCACCAAACCGTGTTTGTGTTCTATTTTGGCTGTTTCTGCTACATTCATTTGTGCGAGTTTGATATTTCCAAGTGACCGTGAAGGCAGCACCTGACGTCTTTCCACAGAAACCAGGAAGTGCCGTGAGAAACGATTCGCTCCGGATCACTGTGACATTACAGCAGAGAGGTCGGGGTGATGGTTCGCGCAGCGGCCAGGGAAACATGGAGGCTCATTTTCTACCCGCGCTCCTTCTCTTCACTCTGACCAGCTCGACATTAGGAGGCGGTGAGTGCTGTCATCTTATTTCCCTCCGCGGGAAGCCGCTGTTAGCATGTTAGCTTGGTGCTGCCACGGCGATGCTGCAGAGACGCTTCCGCTCCAGTGTTTACATCGACATGTGTCTGTCAGCTCCACGTATTGACACCGCGATTATGTCAGTGTTTCTGAGTCAACTTAATTAAAGTTAAAATTTGACTGTACTTGTTTGGCTTTTAACTAAAGTTTGGCATCGAACAAGGTCAATTTAAATACAACAACGCTAACAAAAACTATTTAAACTTTTAAGTATTGAATTACCACCTCTGTTGTCTTTCTGTTGGGTAATTGATTCATTATTTTATTCTCAATTGCTCCATTACACTATTTTATATACTTTGTATAGTTTAATCTGTGAAAAACCTGTGACCCACAGATGACCAGGTGACGTTTGTGTCCGAGCTCTCATCCAAGCCAGCTCAGAAGTTGTCCAAGTACAGCTGGTACGGCAACGTGAGGCTGCAGAGGTTTCACATTCCAGAGGAGACGGCCGTCGCTCGCTGGTTGTTTTCCGTCACCAAGCTCCACAACTTCCACTGTGGACAGAAAAATGTCACCATGTAAGGCAAAAGCTCTTAACTCCACTGTCTCATTTTATTAAGCGACTTCTGCTGTGATGCCCTGTTTTGTGAAATCAGACTTCCAACACTTTCTGTCTTTTGCAGCCATATTCGCTGGGGTGCCCCTCCAGTTATAAACCTGATAGGTTCAGTGTTTCCTAATGCAACACTGTGGAGTCCCTCCCTGTCTCTGATCCTACCAGTAGCATCACACAGCACCGTAACCTTCAACCACTCCGACCCTGACCCTGGTGATTGGTACGTTGCTGCCCACTTGCCTCAGGATGACGGGCGCATCGAGCAGAAGGTTTGGATCTGTGTGGATGTGGATATATATTTTGTTTACTCTGACTCTTATCTCTTTTACAGTTAAAATGTATCTGTATGAATAAGGTTTCCTTGATTAAAGAGAAGTTTGCCAAACTAATTTATTTTTCTTTGTCTATCAGGGTTTTCCGTCCTGCACTTATTTCTTCCAGCCTCAGTTATCGATCAGGAGAGCAGTGGACACACCTATTTTACAGCAGGGCACATTCCTCCAACAGACCGCTGCACCTGACAGACCGGCCCGCCTTAAGTAAGTAGTGTTCCTCGTGTTCCTTTGTTTTATTTAATTTCTTCCAACTTACAGAGTAATGTTTTTCGTGTGTCTTAGGTTGCATGTTCCAGAGTTTGCCTCTTCTCTCTCCGTCTCTGTGGCGGACTGTTCATCAGGGGAGGGCGCAGACAGTGCAAATTGTTCTCTGGTCCTCAGGCTGGGCTCCTCCTCTCTGCAGCATGGCCCAGTGTCAATTAACTGCTCAGGGACTGGCTGCTCCGCTGTGCTCTTTAACCCACCTTGGGACACCTGGCTACGAGTTGTTGTCGATAGCAGCCAAGACAACCGCACTGTAACCTTTAGTGTCATGGCAAACTTCACAGGTGACAATAGATACATGCCTCAAAATGAAGTTTCACATATATATATATCTGTTCTAATGTCCTACTTTATCTCTGTCCTCATCTGTGTTTCCTCAGTGGGTTGTAAGCCAAAAAGTGTCGGCCTCAAAGCAGACAATGACTTTAAGAAGCTCCGTGGAAACAGCAGCTATGCCAACTCAACGTCAGCAGGCAACAGCTCGGTGTCTACAGCCACTGTCGCCTTTGTCAATGACTCAACAGCGACGCAGTTGTTGGGCTCCGCGTGCGTGTGGAGCGTCCCCGTGCTCTACGAGGAGGTGGACGTCCTGTCGCTGCGGTACACCCCCGTCAACGGACCCAACGTCAGCGTCACAAACACACACCCCACTCTGCTCGCCTACCCCCTGCACACGCAGGCCACCGGTGGAACGCTCAACCTGCAGCTGACACTCAACACTGTATGCGTCACCGAATTACAACAATCACACACACCTTTGACAACAGTGTGTGAGTTTAATACAAGTGTTTGTGTGTGTACACAGACTGCTGTAATGCTGGGGAACAGTAGTAGTGTGGTGGCCTGTCTCTCTCAGTGGGCTCCAGTTCTCGATCTGAACCAGTCTCAACCCTGCCGCACAGGTAACGCATATAATTGAATTCATGATTTACTTTTAATTAGTAACATTTTACATCTCGATAGTAAATAGTAAATCAAATAAAAGCATTTGGAGATGTTTCGCAAGTCTGTTTACAGGTCTGTGTGCAGGTTTGTTTGGAGGTTATGGCGTTCAGGTGAATTCCACCGTAACTAAAGCTGTGGTCAGGCTGCCGTTCCCTCAGTCAGCAACGTGGTACCTCACCCTGCAGCTCACGTGCAACAGGTAACAGCACACTCACACATTTGTTCTTTTACGGATACATTATTTCATAGTTTCGAACTGCAACTCTGACACCTCACACACGTCCTCACTCAGCTCTGTCTGATCAACAACTTCCTCCAGCAGCAGTATGGATGCATGTGTAATGGCTTGTTCATGTTCAAAATTATGTTTATGTTGACTTTTGCACATAAATTAAAGTAGGATGTCATGCTAATGTTAGATGAGATATTGCTGTGTTGTTATTTTGCATGATTTTAACACTGTTTGTTTGTTTTCAGCACTGAGTGCGGTAACACTTCAGTGGTGCATGTGATCCCAGAGGTGTTTGTCAGTGCCTGTGTAGAGGATTGTGGGACATACGGGGAATGTAGACTACTGAGATCCTACAGCTACCTGTACGGAGCCTGTGTCTGCAAGGCTGGTACGTCACACACACACACATACACACACACTGTACATCACTGTATCATTATTGGTGAAACTTATATTTATATTTAATATTTCTGTCATTGCGTCCATTTGGGTTCACTTTGTGTATATGTGTGTGTAGGCTGGAGCGGTTGGGGCTGCACTGACGATTCCACAGCCCAGTCGTACGGGCGCCAGCTAACGGCTACTCTGCTCCTGGCTCTCAGTAACGTGATCTTCATTCCTGTCATTGTGGTGGCCACCAAACGCTGCTACTTCACTGAGGCATCCGTCTACCTCTTCACAATGTTCTTCTCCACGGTAACACGCACTCGCACATACACGTTGGATTGCTTTTGAGGCATGAATGCGATGACAGCTCCTAAAACGCTGTCGCTGCCTGTGTTTTTGAGACAGAGTTGAAGCAGTTAACTGTCATGACAGTGTCGTCTGATTCCTCTTCTGCTCTTTGTGTGTGTAGTTCTACCATGCGTGTGACCAGCCGGGTGTAGCTGTACTATGCATAATGGACTACGATACCCTACAATACTGTGACTTCCTGGGCTCGGTCTGTTCCATCTGGGTCACCATCCTGTGCATGGCTCGCATCAGAAACTTGTTCAAATATGTAAGGCCTTCCATAACTCTGTCTTCACTGACAGTTGCTATGAAACTTTAAGTGATAACGCTACTTGTGTTTGTGTGTGTTCAGAGTCTGTTCATGCTCGGGACTCTGCTGATTGCCATGTCAATGCAACTTGACCGCAAAGGTCTGTGGAACCTGCTGGGCCCCATCCTCTGTGCACTGTTCATCATGGTCACTGCATGGGTAAGAGAGATTATGTAAAACTCGTGTTGACAAGAAAACACATATCCGAACAGAAGAGAAGCTCAATCCATTCCTCTTTCAGGTGTACCGAGGGGTGCGGCGGCGACATTGTTACCCGCCCTCTTGGCAGCGCTGGGTCCTCTACCTGCTCCCGGGGGCCACGTGTGCTCTCGTCGGGATATGCCTGTATGTTTTCGGTGGGACGGAGGACAACTACTACTACACGCACTCACTGTGGCACATCCTGATGGCCAGCTGCGTGATGTTCCTGCTGCCGCCGAAGGAGAAGAACAGGGAGACGTTGGGCTGGAGCAGAGGCTGGAGCTGGAGCTGGAACTGGAGCTGGAGATGGAGCTGGAGACCCCGGGTTTGTGGGTACACTCTCTGCGAGAACGGCAAGGATGAGCTCTACACTGTCACATAGTTTTACATCTTCCTTTTCGATTTGTTCTCCTCTGGTGTGCAACTGTCCGTGTGGATCTTAAAAATTAATGTTCAGACATCATAGATGACACTCATAACCCTGAAACCTCCAAGGTGGTCCTGTGCACCAGCTTAGGAATAAATCAAACCATTCAGGTAGCAGACCACCTGACCTTTGACCTCAAGACAAGGAGTTTGTACATAGTCTATATGTACATATTTTATTAGACTAGGCTATGAATGTGTGAAATATTTATAAGTAATAGCACTTTGTGGAACGCTTTTAAATTTTTTCTATTCAGTCTCATGAAAATGGTTTATTTATAGCTGGTGTTTCGAATTTGTCCACCAGAACAGGGAGTAAAATTAATGGTGTGATTGAAGCCCTAAAAAATGTTTTGATAAAACTGGTTCAACTCCAAGTTTTTATCCACAAGGGCAATCAACCGTATTACATGGTTTTCATTCACCATGGTCGTGTCCACACCTTAAATTAACCTCCTGTGACCACTCGTGATCAGATCTCGCTTTTCATCTGTTTGTGTGTTGGCACATGTGAGAGAGAGAGAGAGAGAGCTAGCAGCATCAAGAGCAGCTGAATGAATCAATGCGCTGAGCACTGATATGAACAAATAGTCATCATTGTCATCATGCTGTAATTAGAGTCAATCAGAATCGGAAAAAAAATCAGCATATGGACACTGAGAAGACTAAAACTGACTCGAAAAGAATGTCACCAAATGCGTCCCACTCAGACCACCTCTGAATGAAGTGATCAGATCTCAGGGCGCACTGAGGACGCATTTGGGTGCGTTCAGTCCTGGACTTAGTGCTGTGCCCACCTGTGATCGTATCACTCAGGGCGGACGTTAGTACCATGTCTGGTCAACTGTCAGACACATAACACACATAATAACAATAAGAACAAACATTTTAAAAAGCGCTTGTTTGCCAAAGTCTGATGAACCCCGTCTCAAACGCCTTCCCTTCACGCCGACATCAGCCTCACAACGTCCCTGGCGTGTTGTTTTGTAGCAGACGCTCAGCCGCTGGTCCACTGTGCTGCTGCACAGATTTAGGTAGAGTGACAGAGGATGCCTCCTCGTTACAATCGATGTCTTTAAACACCAAATGTCTGATGGTCGCGTTCAAGTACGCACACGCTGAAGGTATGGAAACTTCCTGTCGTCCCGTGTGTGTTTATCCTCCCTCTTTACCACCTCACCTCATTTTACCAGCAATCATCCTGAAGCACTTTTATGATTATAAAGCTTTTTCCCTACATAATGGTCGTAGCTCATACAGTATGCATATGAATGGGCACTTAAAGAATGTATATCGAGATTGCTGCGTCCGGTGCCTCCTGTGTGACTGTGGATCTCGTTTGTCCTCAGCGTACTCTTTCCATGTTTGACTTCCTGAGCACTGTTTGTGCTCTTGTCTTTTTGCACTGGAATTTTGATTTGCACACTTCCATGCCTTCCTTTCTGTTTTTCTCATGTGTGAGTGCAAATAATTTTTTTTTTTTTTGTAAGTAGGAATAAAACTACCGCTCTTGTTGCATTTAAGGATGAAGAAATATGATGTTTGATGTAAAACATGGTTATAATTCCTACTTTCCAATCTGTGGAAACCCAGACACTTAGCCTATCAAGAATAAATCCTTTGTACGAAAAGAAGTGTTTTTACATTGCTTTTTTTATGTGGACATTTTTTTCTATCCTCAGACAAACACACTCTGTCTCGCACTAAGAGCAGATTGGGGGAATAGAGGGAAGCAGATTATCATAATCCTCAGAAATGTTGAAAGTGCCTGTGCTGAAATATATGTGTGTGTGCGTGTCTGTGCACTGGTCGGTGTGTGTGTCGGTGTGAGTGCGCTTGCATTTGTTACCATATATATCTTACTTCCATTAGTAAATGTAAAGGCCCTTATAGAGCTGACACAGATCAGCACTAAAGACCACATCATTGTAAAGGGTTTTTTATGAGGCTGACATGTCACCTAAACGGTGTGTTAAGTATTTATAATCTTATTTTTGTCTGTAATGGTCCACCGGCAATTTACTGTTGGACTCAGTACAAATTAGTACAAATTAAAAAGGGAAGGTGAGGCAAGTCCTTTCTCAGAGTCAAGCTTCAGAAAGGCTGGGTCACTGCACTTCTCATGATGCAACTTGCATTCCGCTTTAATCCTCTGGCTTGTAATGAAGGCAACAGAAGGCTACCTCGCTGTTCACACAGGCAGCTGTAGCCTGGTGTGGTGTGGTTTATAGTGGTGTCGCTTTGACCTGAGTTGTCACCTAGAAGGGGACTTCAGTCAACAACAGTCAGAGTCCCGTTGTATTTGTCAGTTTCTTGAATTTGCGTGCTGTATTTTCAGCCATGGTTTCCATCCTGGGGTTTCATGATTATCAATAATGTTTTTTGTTGTGTTGTTGATATTTTTGCAGATATTCTCTTCAAATAGTCTGAGAAATAAAACTCTGGAATGGAAGGTGTGGAGCTGTCCACACCTCATGTTCCCACTCTAATTTGAGAGGAGGGTTTTGACCTTTGTTTGTTTTTGGAACAGGTGCAGCCAGTAGAGGGAGCTAATCGAGAGGAGGAAGCTGCAGCTTACGCAGGAAGATGAGAGGGAAGTGAACAGTGAGAGTTTGTGCAATTTAAAAGAAAAGCCTGATAGAGAGACACACACACGCTGAGGACACAACAAAACACTGAACGCTGTCTTGACGTTTTATTGGGATGAAAACATGCTCGAGCAAAATCAACTGCAACAACAATCACAACGTGAAGCTCCAGCATGAAATGGAGAAAACAAGTCGATAGTACGATAATCATACATCACTGTTCTATACAAACACAAGCCCTGCACCTGAAAGAGAGGAGCTACAGTGGAGAAAAGCTAGTGAGGGAGAGAGGAACGCATGGTATTAGTTCATCTCAGTATCAACAGGCGGAGGTTCTGGACTGAGATGTACACAGCAGAGTTAGAGCAACAACAAGATGAGAACAGGAAGTTGTATTTTTCAAATAATTAAGTTGGACTATATTAGAATCTCTTATCTTAGAATAAACTACAAATTTTATGATTAAAGTTGAACTTTTAATAATTTATGAAGGTACTAATACCAACCCCCATGACTTCCACACAAAAAACCTTGGGAGATTAATTTGTTGAATCTGTTCAAAAGCTTGGAAAGATGGAGTCTAAACTCAAGAGATTTAGTATAAATGTAAAAAAAAATGTCATTTTAAACATTTCAGCTTTTGTTTCAGCTTTCTCAGTTTTTTTCCCAGAGACACTTCATCCTCTCTCTTATTCAGTTTGACTTTGGCAGTACTTAAACATTTCCTTCGAAAAATCAATCAATCAATCAATCCTCCTCTAATTTTTATTTTGACTTTCTTTCTCAAAATCAAAAGCAACTTTCTTTGACACATGTCAACTCTGGTCTTGACATCTCTGTCTCTGACTTTATCTAAGAAAGGCTTCTTCATCTTCCTCTTCTCATCTAGTATCTTCTGTCCAAGCCTTGGCCTCCTCTGTGGAGATGGGATGATGATGGCGAGCATGCAGCAGCGCAGCTTCAACTGTGGCACTAAAAGCTCCCCCCACACATCCCCCCCCCCCCCCCCCCCCCCCCGCTGTCCACTGCTATGGCATCACACAGTAACACCTGCTCTGTCTTACGCTGACCTGACAATGTTGCTGTGCTGAAAGAAAGACTCTGACGAGACACTACGCTAAGAATGCATCATGGATGGTTACTATGGAGACCAACAGATACAATGGAGACAGACAGTGGCTGAGTCTGTCACCTTTGTTTCTTTTTTTGGGGGGGGGGCGGTATTAGACACTGGAGCCGGCCGCAGAGTTGGTACCTGCTTGCCCGGCCCCCTTGGCACTGTCCCCCTCTGGCGTGTGGGTGACGGCCTGAGCAGGGGACGGGCTGGAGTGGCGCTGGCGTCTCATGAAGGGGAACACGCTGGGAAGAAAAAGGATATGAGAGTAAATGAGAGTTTTAAATGGAGAGCAGGATGATGTAACTGTGATGTCACCTCTTTTTGGTCTCCTGGGGGACAATGGCTTTGGCCAGCATGTTCTTGTATAGGTCAGACTTGAGATATCTCGGGAAGGAGTCCTGAACACACACACACACAGTACATTTACTGGTCTGCTCCACTTTGATTTGTCAGTGTTAAAATATGGTTCAGGGTCACGCAGAGGGGTCAGACCTTTTTCATGAGGAAGTAGATGTGCATTTGTGCATCGTCCATAACAAAGCGATGAGGGTGTTTGATCCCCTCCAGAGTTTTATCCATGGTCTTACTGTCGATGTTGACCCAGCGGGAAGCTCCGGGAGCCAGGAAGTTCCTGAATCACACACACACACACACACACACACAGAGCGGCCGTCACCTGAGAGCGGACGCGCGTCGCCGCACGTTCCTGCGCCGCCACGCTTACTTGTACACCTCCTCCACCTTCTCTATGATCTTGGAGCTCTCCCCGTGTCTGATGTCCTCGCAGGCCTGCCAGAAACACAGGTTCTCCGCTGAGGGCAGAGACACAGACCGTGAGGAGCGGAGGACGGACGGAGGACAACAAAACAGTGAGGGATGAGTTGAAATACAAGAGAATTTTATAGCATGAGAGGCCTCTGTGGAAAACCTTGACCCCTGGCAGTTTATCAGAGAGTAAATCCCTTCCTTGTCTTCTGTCCTTGACCTTCTTCTGCTCTCTTACATCCCTCTCTCCACCCCCTCCTGTGTATTCTTTTCATCCTCCCGATGGTCATGAAATTCATTTTCTTTTCCACAACCCTCCCTTCTCTCACCGCTGGGACTGGAAAATGTGATTATGCAAGACGACGAAATTCTGGATCCTGATAAAACTAGGAATTAATGAAAGGTAAATAGTAATAACAATGTATTGCTGCTGTAAGGAGCTTCTCAGTGCAGACAATCATTACTGCATCATATTATGTATACGTGCATATTACTCCTGCTCACCACTGAACTCCTTCTCCAGATAGGTCATAAATTCCCTCCGTCCCATGGAATCATTCAGAAGCTCCATGAAGCTGAAGCTCCAGCGCTCCACTCGAAGACGTGTCGGGGTGGGCACCCTGCTCACAGGAAACACACCGACATTAACAAAAGGTAAGGCTCAGCAGGCGAGCATTTAAAAAGGGAATGCTTCATTTTACACTTTAATGCCATTGGCTATGAGAGGGGGGGTGAAAAGGTTCAAACCAGAACAAATGAGATGGATTGCTGACTGTAGATTAGAGCACCAACATCTACTGTAGTTTATTAGAGTAGTATTTATTAGGTTTCTCACATTCCTGCATTCATTGTCCAGTGTGCCGTGTCATCAGAGATCCAGGGGTTACTGGGAAGGCATCCCTGCATAATGGGATCGTGGTTGTGGAACTGCTCGCTGTATTTCACAAAACTGCTCATAAACACAAACACACACACACACACACACACAGTATTATTGTATTAGTGTTGCAGATCATAGAACTTAATGGCCACTAATTCCGACTTGCCTTAGGAAGAATCCATTAGTGGCTCTTACAGTGGGGGCACTAAGCCCCATGAACGTCAGTGTGTGTGTTTGAGTCCGTGCCAGAGAAGTACATTTTGGTTCAGGCTAGATCACACCCATTAGTCCTTGTGTGTGTGTACATGTGAATGTGTGGCTGTACGTGTGCTTTCATCAAAGTGACACCAACCCCTCTAGGCAGATGGATGACTTTACACGATTTCTTCCAAGGGCCCTTCTACTGGATTCAATCTGTAAACAAACACACACACACACACACACACACACACACAGCTACAATCTTCATTCAGATTACTTAAAGTAATGATATATGAATAATATATGTCGTTTACCTCTCTTTTGTAGTAGTCACTGTTCTAGTTCTGTAAATGGAAAGCATCACCGGATTAGGTCACACGCTGACATCTTTACACATTTATACTGTGAAATCATTTGATCTGTCTTGATATCTTTTCTCCTACACAGCTGGTGGTGTTAAATATTAAATAAGGATATATTCCAATCACGGACTGTATATGTGTTCATGGGGCTGAAAAGTCCACGATTATAATGGTACTATATTATAATTGTCTACTATAGATGATACGGTACATCGCTTGATCACTTACTTTGAAATGATCCCAGCATGAAGACAGAGGGAGAGCAGTAAAGCAAGAAGCAAAGAGATAATTAATGTATCAGAGGGGAATAATAACAGGAAGTTAAGATGTGATGATGTCACTGACCAGCGTCACTCGTGTGCTGAAGGTATTTGGTCTGTCAAGACCCATGTCCAATATATTATGCGTCCCGGGCTGGAAAGAATATTATACAGTAATACAAAATTAAGAATAGTGTGTTTGTCACAGTGCGTGTGTGCATGTGTGTGTGTGTGTGTGTGTGTTTGATAAGATGTGATGCGTGTGAGTGAGCACTTATCGTTCCCCGGGCTTTCCACTCCACTAGCTCTGGCTTTTATTCCCAGGTTCTCTTTCTTTTTCTCCATGTGTTCGTTCCTAATTCATAGGACCAAGACAAGATGGAGTCCCTCCTCCTCCAAACCTTTGTCCTCTGCTTCACCCTCTTCTAACTCCCACAGTACCGCTGTAGTTCCCATCATCCCTTTCCCCTCGCCTCCTGCCTCTGCCACCCCCAGCCGTCTGTCTGTCTGTCTGTCTGTCTCTGTGCAAGAAGTGGGGCATGAAGTCATGTTTTTACTCTCTCTCTCTCTCTCTCTCTCTCTGTCTCTCCCTCTCCCCTGTTGTCAGCTCAAGCTTTTACCAGATGGGTTGAATATTTCATGCAGAAGGGACTGTGGGTGAACATTAGTGGGACTTCTGACTTTTTATATACTCTGTCTAGTCTAGTAAAGTATAGTATAGTGTGCTGTGGTGTGTTGTAGTGTAGTGCAGTATACTATAGAGTATAAAGAGTACAGCAGAGTAATGTAGAGATGTAGGCGTAACGTACCGGTGGTCTGTTGATGAGCCAGTAGGCCTGCTCCTGACATTCTAGAACAATGCGGTCGGCCTTCCGCCTCTGTTTGGATGCTCTGAAGAGAAATCGCACCGTAAGTGTGTGTGTGTGTGTGTGTGTGTGTCTGTGTGTCTGTGTGTCCGGTGTTTCCAAATCTACCTGAGTTGCTCTCTTGCTTGCATCACCACAAAGTCCCAGGTGTGGTTGATCCTCTTGTGCAGCACACTGTACCTCTCCTAAAATAAGAAGAGGAAAGATGACATCAGCCCATTACAGCACACTCACTGATGCATAATTCATCAAACACACACACACACACACACACGTCCTCACCTTTTCATATTCCATCAGCTCTCCTTGTTTCCTTATATTCTTTTTCGCCAAATAAATTGCTGAGGGGGCAGAACAGAGTGAATCAGATTACTGCAAAACGCTTCATCTCTATTTTTGCTTCCCTGCCCTAAGGGGACATTCTCCTTCAGTTTGTGTTGTTCTTACCGTAGTCGAGCTCTGTGGCAGGCCATCGAGTACTAGTCCAGAAGTAAGGAGTCTGTGAACAACAAAGGACATTTTAACGGACGTAGATTTTAAGTGGGTGGAAACGTGCCAGATGCGTGTGGGATTAAGAAGTGCACTGCTGGAGGGAGAGGGTGACAGAGAGAAGGTGGCCATTTAGCTTCGGGATAAGTGTCTGACCTGGAAACGGTATGGCGTCTCATCAGCACGTAACACGAGAGATCTTGGCTCCTTGAGGGGGTAAATGTACCCGTATCTCACCAGCATACCTCCAAGGTGCAGAGCCTCTGTAAAACACCACAGAAGAAGAAGCAGTGGTCAAACTAATTCATGGACTGTTTCTCATGTTCTGATTCTTGAGGTGATCGATTAACCGCCAAAACTTTTGAAGCACTCGTTCGTCTCTTTCAGGCCTGTTCTGAGGGATTCATTTGTTATAAATGGAAAACTTTTATTATACGGTCTAATTTGTCACGTTTTGTAACGCGCTCCAGCCGCCAGCAATCGCTCTGAAATCAGGGCTTTGATCCTGTGATGAAATGCTCCATCAATCTTCACCCCACTCATCTGTTAAAGAGACCTGCTTTTTTTGACTGGCAGCTACTGAAAAAAAGCCGTGCGAAGCATTTTAATCATCCCTCCCTCTTGCTGACTGGCTCCGCTCCCTCCTCCTCCTCCCTGCTCCTGAGGTGGAAACCTCCACGGGGACCTTAATCAAACCCAGCTCGTCTGGTGAGTTAATCAAACTCGGATTCCTCTGGGGTTAAACCTGTTCCTGTTTACTGGAAACACCACCAAGTCAGCACGAGAAAGGAAAAACCATATCCCGGCAACGCATCGGCACAGACACACAACACACCTGTCACACTGAACCTGCACAATCACAAGCAGGCCCTGTAATATCAGTGTAGTTGTAGTGTAGCCGCTTACCCTCCTCACAGATGCTGTATTTCTGGATCAACCATTCAATTACATCTCGACCTGCAGACAAAAAAGGAGAGAGAAGTCAAGAAAAGAGGACCAACGTTCTCCCTCCACTCTGCAAAGCTTGCGCTATTCTCCCAAAACCTCTGCTGCATTATGCATGACCGCTGGGACAAACACCGGCTGCAATGTGCCTGTCCACACATGCACACAGAGATGCCAGTGCACACTGACACTAAGGGATACAGACATGTTCTACACACAGACACACACACACACACACACACACACACACACACTTACCTGTCATAGCATGTGGAATGACAGTGATCAGGAGCCTCTGGTTTCTCATCTTCATGCCCATGTCTGGGTCCTGCATGGCCACAATCACTTTCTCCATCTGTCTCACACACGTGCAGATGTGCATATTTACCCATGCATCCAATACTGAGATGAATAGTACACAGAGCGAAAGCAGCTTTAACATTTTGTTTTCTTGCAGGAATCCATTGAATAGTTTGTAGGATTTGCAAACATCTGTGTCTGTGGTAGTAACTTCCACATTCTAGAAACACTGTGTGGGTGTATGGACCGTTTTATCTTACCTTCCGGAAGCATGCCATCTGATCCCGGTGCCAGCCTCCCTTGGCCAGGGTGTTGATGGTCATCTTGCAGGATGCTCGGGATCAGTCGACGGGACGGTGAAGTGCAGGACCGAAGTGCTACCGGGAGCGCGCAGCAGAGTGCACCGCCGCTTCCTCCCCCCCCCCCCCTCCCATCAGCAGGCGGCCCGGTGCCTGCGGGCGCGCCCCCGCGTAGATTAGAGAGGATTACAGTGTCACTTCCAGTATGATATATAGTTTCTGTGCAGAGGCGAAAACAGCTCGTCTACAAGTCACTGCAGTCCGACACTGACAAGGTCAATCAAATCCATACGGCGGTTAGTCATGTGACTCCACTGTAAGAGTTTGTTATCAGTCAGTCCATCTTTTATTTCTATCACTCATATAAATCACATTTTTTTTTGATAGGGCTTTAACAAGGTGCGACATCCTCTGTCCTTAACTGTCAACGAGAGGAAGAAGAATATAAAAACAACAACAGAGCCACGTGAGCCATGTGAGGATCGGACAAAAGGACAATAGATGCTGCGACTGAACAGTAAACACAGTTATTATCTAGTGGCGATTTAAATGGCTTTACTGTCAGCAATACGTGAGCAGGCACATTTTTATCAAGCAGTCTTTGCTGTAATGAAATTTCACGATGATCTGCCACCACGTTACCATTCAGTACTGCATAATGATGTTGTACTAATATAATAATAATAATTAAAACAACTGATATATTGTTATAAATGATATGAATACAAATTATATAGACATGTACACAAGAAAAAACGGTCTATATGAATAACAGTATCATTCATAATAATTATTTAATTATCAAATTAATATTGTTATTATGATGAATAGTTTTGTAGAACGCAATTCTGTGTGAGACAAAAAAAATGGCTAAATTCTTTGTTTGGTGTCAAGGATGTTTTGTGAAGAACATATATAAATATGTATATATAAAACACTCCACAGTCTTTGTTGACATTGTTCTCTCAGCACATGCAGCATTAGTCGTGGATGTCCTCCGCACCGCTTTTGTCCCATGCAGCTCTCCGTAGACACCGGAAGTGATTCTGTTGTCGTTCTGGGATCATTCACCAGCACGGCTGTCGGTAAATTCATTCAGTAAAATTAAACGTCTTAAGGTAAGGGCTCGTTCGAGTGCACGTGTTATTCCAGAGAACCTTCTGTCGATGATAAAGAGACGCGAGGGTTGTCGTGGAACGGGGAGGGATCATTTTAAGCTAGCCTTGCTAACATTAGCTGTAGCAGGAAGGGACAATGTGGAGCTTCAGTAATGCTTCAATAATGTGATGTTGCACAGCAAACCTACAGCTGAAAGCACGTTTATAAATATATTAATTTATTCTCTAGCCTGCAGAACACTTTGACTAACCTTGTCAGGGATATTATGCTAAGTAACGTGCTTTGCGTTAATATTTTCTGATATCAGCTCGCGATACATGAGTTTGATTGACGATGTGGCCAAAATTATTCAGAGACACATCAGTTTGATACTGACAGTTATCAAAATAAAATCGTTTTAATTTATTTAGTTATAATTGGTGTGTGTGTGTGTGTGTGTGTGTGTGATCCTCAAGCTGAGAGCAAAGCATTGTCTTGTAATATTACATTAGTCCATGTATGTAAAAGTAAAGTAGAGGAACATCTTTATATTCTAATATTGAAGTGTCACTCTTCACGTGGGTCTGTGTCAGGTGCTAATGGGGGACATCCGTCAGTCGCTGCTGCCTCGGGATGTCCTGAGTGCAGCCAAGGAGCTGCTGTACCACCTGGACATCTACATCTGCAACCTGGTGCAGTCCGGGAGGCAGCCTCCTCAGGTCGACGCCAAAACCGTGGACCTGGTAGAGGAGTTCATTCTCCATGCACCCAAAGACAGAAACACCCCTGGCAGGGTGAGACATGATCCTGACACGTGTGTGCAAATAACACACGGCCACCACGTAAATGGACACAAAGAATTATTTGTGTTTTCTCTTTTTCTTTAGAGAATGAGTGCCCTCCAGGAGCTCCAGCTCTTAGAGATCATGTGCAGCTGTTTCCAGGAGCAGAGTCGCGACACTGTCCGACAGCTAATGTTCTCCGCCCTCTTCAGTCTCCAAGGCAACCAGGCTGATGAAAGCCGCATGGCACTTTTAGGCAAATTGGTTTCCATGGCAGTTGCTGTGGGCAGGATTCCGATCTTGGAATGTGCTGCCACCTGGCTACAGGTGAGGATTAAAACAGTCATGTAATACATACATGTGTATATAGTCACAAGATCTTTTTATCTGTATTTAGTGTGAATATGCGTGTACTGAATGTTGATGTACTGAAAATGAACTGTGGTTGTATCTGTGTCTTGCAGAGATCCCACCGTTTGTACTGCATACGTCTGGCACAGGTGCTGGTAGACGACTACTGTAGCATGGTGCCAGGCTCGGTCCCCACTCTTCAGAACATCCACAGTGCCAGCCCACGCTTCTGCTGTCAGTTCATCACTGCAGTCACCACCCTCTATGACCTCACATCAGGTACTGTGCTGCCACGACCCTAATATCTACAAACTGGGACCTTCATTTAGGACCTCATCTCTTTAACGGTTGTTTTTGTTAACATATAAATAATGTGTAATGTAAATGAACTTGTAATAGGGAGAATGGCATCTCTCTCTCTCTCATGGCCATAGTGGCTCTGTGTTGCATATGGGTACATCTAACCATGGAGGAGCTTGATATTCATGACCAAAACGTGATCAAAACATGGATTACATCTCCTACCCGAAGGGGAACTCGAATATAGACATTGTTGTATTCTGTTGCTTTAAAAGGCTCAAAGTAAAAGTATTGTGTGTGGTTTTTTTTTTGCGTGTGTGTTTTTAGAGGAACTCACCCCTCCGTTAGAACTCCTCCAGATGATTGTGTCGTGGATCCAAGATGACCCTCGTCTGGTCCTGATCACTTTCCTGAACACACCCCTCTCTGGAAGCCAGCCAATCACCTCACTGGATGTCACGCCGTTAGGGGGTTTGGTGCGTTGGTGTGTCAAAGCGCCGCTGACCTACAGAAGAGACAAGAAGCACGCGCTGACCAATGGCAGCACTGAGAATGAGCAAGACACGGGGCCTCTTTTCTCTGCTCTTCACCTAAGTGTTTTACAGGTACATGCATAGCTTAAATTCAGATCAATGTGCAGACAGTGTAGACAGTGGCGGTTACTCAATAATCAAATTATCTGCTACATTTAGGTCCTCATGCTCCTGCCCAATATTCTAAATGAGAAGGGACTTTTCGGTCGTCTGGCGCTGCTCCAGTTGGAGTCCTTGGCTGCGCTGACCTCTGACCTTTCCAGACTGTTGGACCAGGCCGACAAACATACGCACACGTCTTCCGCAGACACACACACGTTGTCCCAACTGACCCTGGACAGGCTGGCCCAGGCCCTGCAGGTGTCCTTGGCCAACGGAGCCCTACTCTGCTCGAGAGGTAAGAGTGTGGATATGGGGGGGGTGGAGGGGTGGAGAGGCAGTGGATAAGAATGTAGGGAAGAGGGGAAGAAGATTAAAGCCGTTCACGGTCAGGAACTGGAGTTTGTCCTTCACCTACTGAAAACAAAACAAGAGATACTCTATTCTAGTTTAGTGTATGTCTCTGTTCTTTTGGTCCTTAGTGTCCTCAAACCACAAATTGTTTAAAAAATTAGAAAAACATTTCTGAAAATGTCTATATTTAAATGTGGTGGCTGCAATTTTAGAATTGACAAATAAATATCAATCTCTCCTCTGTTTTATTATTCTGTGAAAATTTAGATCTACCGAGGCTTATTGTGTCTTTGTTTTTTATTTTCACGAAGCATACGTCTGAAGCCATCACAGTTTACTCCCAGGGATATTTTCCACTATTCAAAAAGTATTATGAGGCTTTCCCTGAACCTGGTATATAAAACACCTTTCAAAAGTTACATTTCAATCGTTGGTTAAATTATTAACTGATTTGTTGCTGGAATTATACATGGATGATTGTGGATGGTTCCATCATATGCTGTCTGGACGCTCACCACTTGTCACATTTTCTCTGTAGAGGATCTGAGAGCCATCTGTTCCCGCCTCCCCCACAACAAGTGAGAACCAAATCTTTTTTATTTCTTTCAGGACCTATTTTCCACATCATTTTGTCTAGAATCTAGATGTGAACAGTGAGCTACAGTAAACATTCCATATGAGTGTGTTAATAAAACATATTTGCAAGTAGATTTGTAACAAATACAGATTAAATCCCTGTAATTTAAAACTGGGTAATAACCTATTTATTTTAGAAAACAGCTGGACAATGGCAGTCAAAGTGAGATTTTTGTTTAAGTCATGTACTTTTACCAACTCTCTAATTTATTACTAAAACACAGTTTGTGAATGATTCTGTTATTTTAATTATAGAAGAGTAATCCAGTTTTGAAGCCAGATAATTTAAAGTTCTCTTGAAAGACTGAGTTGTGCAGCTTCATTGACTAATTTGATCTAAATCTGACCCTGGGCCCTTTGCCATTTATTGTTGTAATCCACTTATTTGTTTTTCTTCCTGTATTCGCTGTGTCTTCAGTTTGCTCCAGTTGGTTTTGTCGGGCCCTGTGATCTACTACAACAACATCCACACACCCCCTCTGGCCTTCAGCCCGCACTCGGCTCACTCTCCTATCTCCTCCCACCCCCCACACACACCCCTTGCTACCCACCCGTCCTCTCACCCTCAGTACCCAGCTCAGCCTTTCATGACGGGGATGCCCTTTCCCTTCCGACCCAGCCACTGAAAAGAACCTGTGTCCGTCGTATTTGTAGATGTGAACATGTGTGTGTCGATCTTGGGTAAAGATCGCAGTTGTCTGTTTGTTGACGTGTGTGAATTAATGTGTGGGTGAGAATAATGTTTATGTTGATACTGAGCGCGTTTGTGTCTGGGGAAGTCTTGTTCGGCTGACGTTTGTTCAATAAATATTTTTTTACTACACTCCTGGTTGTTGTACTACTCCAAACACTAGTGGTCACTGTTGTCAAGGTTTCTGAACAGGCCTGTACTTCAGGGTTAAGTATTCAGAGGCAAGGACACATAAGGTCCGCTCAACTGTGCTCACAGTTAATATTTGTGCCAATATGCTCAGTATATTTTCTCTCTCAAACAATATTGGCAGGTGTATTTCCTTGTGGCTAAAAATCTGCCTTGTCTTTATTTACTTTTGTATTTTAGTGTAACTCATATGAGTGCATGCACATACCTCTGGAGGCAAATACAAAGCACCAAAAGTCCAAACGCCTAAAGGTACACTGTTCACATCCTTCTCAAGCTTGACGTGTTTCATTACGTAACCAAAGAACCCTGGGTGCCAGAGCTGAGCTGTGTTCAGGGACAGATAGTGTATCGTTTGTCTGCAGCATGGCAGAAAAATAACGAAAAGGGCTGTCCAACCCTGCGCAGTACCTCAGATGCCCTCATCGCGGAAGAGAATTGCATCATCCACAGTTTCAGTCTCTCAACGTTTAACCACTGGCAATTTGGTTTTTAGTATCAAATTTACATGGTACACCCCCTCTTTCAGGTGTTTGCATACTTTCACTTTAGTGTGTCATTATCAACCTTTTATTGTTTTATTATTAATTCTTCATTACAAACACAATTATTATCATTCACTACTTACTCATAATGTTTTACAAAGGAAGTGAAGCTGCAACACATTCTACCGTACAGGTCACACCATATCTACCGTGTTTATTCACATCCATTCAAAAGGAGCAGAACCAGTTGTCACACCCCATTGTTGCTAAGTCTTCAGAGGTTACTGTTCAAGGCTGATTGTAGTGTTTACACTGGAAGATTGTTCTGTCTGTGAGCTCCCCCCCTGCAGAGCCCATGGGTGGGACAGCGATAAGGATATCTTCCGCATTACTGTTTGGTTCAGGGACGGCGCGCGGCCGATAGTATTCGAGTGAAAAAGGCGGGCTGAGGAGGAAGAGAATGTGTGGGTGTTGCTTTTGTAAATCATAGAGGAGCTGATGGGTACACTCCAGATTCTTCTAGACAAACGAAACCAATTCAAAAAGAGTTTTCAGGTTTTACCATCATATGTGATTTGTATGCGACTGAAGTAAAAGAGCACTGTGTCGATGGGTTTTTGAGGAAACCAGGGTGGGTGCTGGTCTGCTTCCCCTCCTGGTCTGCAGGTGCCTGCTGTGGTTTTACAGAATTCTGTGTCAGCAGCTGCAGATTCACTGTTTCCAGTAACAAGGTTAAACCACCCAAGGCCAAGTGTGAAATTAAATCCACTGGCAGCCCCAAAGCTAACCAAGAACCAGACTAGTGAATGTTATTTCTGAGACATTAGCCCATGAAGATCTGTTCTTGCTTTAACAGATGAATGAGGCTTTGAAAGGTTTCAAACTAACTCACGCCCGAAATAACAGGAATGCAGAAGTGCTGTATACTGTGCTTTTAATACAGTTCAGTGTTTGTTCTAGTCCCAGATGTTAACCTATCTACACTACCTCTGTCACGCATACAGTAACTCTTGAAATCACCGGCAGTTTCAGAAAGAACAAAGAACCTGGTGATTAAACAGTATTGTAGACACGGACGTTGCCAGATCTTGAGAAAGACAAAGAGCCAAAACAAATCTCCCTGTGGAAATCCACATCATAAGGCTTTATCCATAGAAGATGGAAGGATTTTCTTTTCCACATAAACAAACAGAACAGAGGGTTTTCACCATGATTAGTGGGACTTACAAGAATTAAGAGAAACAGAAGATATTGTTGTTTCTCATGCAGTCCTGAACCCCTTCAAGAAACCTGAGGTTGAGAAAAGCAGGGTTTGTAAAAAAAAAAATATATATATATATATATATATATAATAATAAAATGCATCCTCTGAGGAGCATGAAGGTCCCAAATTAAAAGTCAATCTATTTTTTAGTTGAGGGCAAAAATTTGAAAATGAGTTTTAATATAACTCACAAAGAAAGCTATATAATGCCAAAGACTGCTGACGTTTCTGTGTGAGAGGGGAACTGATGATTTAGTCTGGAAACTGGTTCTGCGCATGTGTTCCTTAAAAAAAAAAAAAAAGAAACCCCTACAATTTCCAGTGAAACAGCACACTGCCATTTCTTCTGAGAAAACCTTTCCTTTACTGTTTTCACACAGTTTGAGTGTTTTCCGTTAGTAACAGATACTGTAGGAAATCCATCCCTGCTGTGCCTCTTACCTTTGACATACAGCAAGTAACGACACAGGTCGGGACCTAATCCCTTATTGCTGGACAGCTCCAGCCCCAGCCAGACCACAGCAGAGTACCAAGCAGTGATTAGACATTCTCACTTCAGACTCTATGGTGACTCTACATTCTTAGACGGTGGCAACAACGACTCGCTGCACAAAAAAAGGATGCTGAACTTTCAGAACTCTAAATCCTGTGACAGTGAGATTGCTGTTTCCAGGAGACGACGGAATGAATCCCCATCATGTCCACTGTTGAGCGGGAGATCTACTGCACAGCAGCTTTAGGTATCTCTCGAACAAACGTGCACGTTGTAAAGAAAACAATGCCTCATCGGCTCCTATTTCATGTCGCACAAAATGTGGGAAAACAGCAAAGTGATTACAACCACAGCCCAATGACTGGTTTACACAAAATGCATGTTATTGACCTGACACCCTGCAGGTATAAACATGCAATTACTGAAGACACCCAAAAGAGCAATTATAGGGACAATAACAAGACCTGATAGGGACTTTGTTTTCTCAATAATCAATAATTAGAACTTAGGGTAAATAAACCAAAAAAAAAATAAAAAGTTGCATGTTTACAAAGATTTAGTAATAATTGACCACCAGTGGCGTCTGCTTTGCTGCTGCCCACCACAAATGCCCAATCACAGGGGTTGTTGATTTGTCAACCCTGTCTATATAAACATTGTGTTTAAGCTTGAACTGTATAATACTGCAGTATATTATACTTCTGGATATTAACAATGACTTCAGTGAGTGCAAACCAAACAGGCCCACGCTTCTTTTCCTCTCCCACAGCTGATATTTTCACAGGTGCTGAATGAAATAAATGTTATTCTGTGGTTTCAGCCCAAACATTCCCCTGGCACTTTGGTATTATGTTTGTTCTCGTTTCAAGGCGAGCTGCAGATGAGAGTCGCCAGTTTGTCTGTGACGCGCTCTCAAAGTCAACCACCGGCTGGAAATCGAGTTCATTACAATATGAGATTGCAGTATTTAAACAGGTATTCAGAAGGTTTCCTGATGATTTGGAACACAAGAATCATTTTCTAATTATATTATTTACTTCTTAATGAAAGCACCCTTTTATATGCATAAAACATCCTTATATGGGTCTTAATATTAGCAGGATGAGTCTGTAGCTGTGGCAACCACAGGTTTTGAACTATGGTTGGCACTTGAGATTCAGGCTCTTTGGGCCCCTTCAATGAAAAGCTTCTGTCTTCCTAAGTGGTTTATTTTGTGAAAGGTTCTCATTCGCCCAACCCCAGACCCTAACCTAAACCACCACATAAGCCAATGTAAAATGTGTGTGATGTATCTGTTTTCAACTAGAGGTGGCAAATAGAAACTCCATCATAATTACTGCCACATGTGATAGTTATTAGGTTTATGGCTTTAACCAGATGAGCAGGCTCTGCAGGGAGAGCAGAGCCACCAACTGACAGTTGAGGCAGAGCAGAGTATTGGTTAATATAGAGAACAATTAAGGAACACATGGTGAATGGAAAGCCAGTTAACTGGGGTCTTTTGGATTCAGAGTTAAGTTTAGAAGACGAGGTTAAAACGTTAACACAGGTTTGCTCTTTGACAAAAACGGCTGATTTCCTGTGGAAAGAAAAACTTTTATTTAATCGCCCAGTATTTTGTCTATATATAGAAACTCTGCTTAGTTGCAAAGAGCAAAGTCAATAGCATGGAGAGTCCTTCCGTCTGAAGTGGCTTGGCTTGGCATGGATACCCACAGAAAACAAGCCATTGTTGCCATGGCCACAGCTACAGTAGTGTTAACAGCTGAGCAGGAAGCTTGTGGATGAGGAGCGTGTCATTTCCAATACATGCTCTAATAAGACAGGAGTGGACCAGCAGACCAGTCAGAGCAGATGGAAAGAGGCCTTGCAGCACACAACAGCATGTTTGCCTTCTCTAGTACACCCACATGTTAGGGCGAATTATGAACAAGCACATGGGCAGTTTGGATGCACTGAGTGTGGATAAAGGGATGTTTAAAAATATAATGGAACATTTATATAAGTACGTTTTGAAATTGAAACTGAAAAGGTGTGATGAGCCATATAATGACATGTTTGGATCTCAGCCATGAGTGAAGGTCATTATTTGAGGTTTATGCAGGAATCTTTCCTTATATGGAAAACAAATATTGATTCAGAAACAGCAAGAAGAGACATGTTGAAATATTGGGAGGGGAGACAAAATGTAACAAAACTAAAACAAATACAGGGTTATTTATTAAAAGGAGACATGAGGAAATTTCTATTAGAACCTGAAGTTAAACAATATGAAAACAGCAGAATGCATTTACATTCTCATAATATATGAGATAAGTTGCACCTTTATATAGCCTCCATAGGGTAAACTAAACGTAGAAGGGTGAAATAATTCAAAGAGAGACAAGAAAAGGAATCTTGAAAATAAAGGGTAAGAGTGACATGATAAATAAAGTAAAACTACACATACTATTTGAGAGGCTGTTTTTCTTTAAAGTTAAAGCCAAAGTTGTGTCATTGTGCAATAAACAGTATGTGCAGCAGAATTTGTTGCACTTTACTTTGAGCCTCTGGGAACTGTGTCGCTGTCCGTGTCTTTTCCCTCTCATCTTCTTCTTCTCTGTCAATGCCTCAACACGATCAAGACACAGACGGACTGTGGCGCTGTCATAGACAGAGTCCAGGCAGGGAGGTCATGGTCCAACAGGAGGTGCAGAGCTTGTGGAGGACAATCTTCACGGTCAATGGGAGGAACAAAGATGGAGCCTCCAGCCGATGAGTGGCAGTAGAGCAGCCCCTGAACACTGCAGAAGAAGAGGAGGAGGCGGAAGTAACGAGGGAGGGAGCATAGCCGCGGCTATAAATAGATGCAGCGTGGCCAAGGACACAGCCACCTCGTGAACGAGAACCCGGACAGCGGGAGAGACCGAGAGGAGCCCCGCCGCGTGTCACAGCCCAGCCGGTGAAAAGAGAAGGTGAGACTCAGCCCGACACCGGAGAATCAAATTCTTTCCTTACATGTAAAACCCGGAAGCGCATGAACGAACCCGCGCTTTTCTCCAGTAACCGGAACCATGTCGCGTGGTTTCATTTCTACATTTTGAGTTAGCAGTCACACCTACGCTAAACGTGGAGGCTGAGACCGGGCTAACGTCGTGGTGCGGCCGCGTGCAGGCCACCTCGGCGCAGAGGAGCCTTCCACGCCGGTGTCACGTTGCGGATTCTACGGAGCCATCACGACTAGAGGCGGAAGTCACGCACGGCACCTTCCACACTTGACCGTGTCCTCGGCAGAGGTGCCGGGACAGTGTTTTTTGACCTTGCCCGGCAGCAGGGGAGTGCTTACGCTAACCCTGACCTCCAGCCTTGACACTGCAGGTGGACATGCAGGTCGAGCTAGCGATGCTCCAGGGACGACATGCTAACATGTGGTGCGAGGAGAGGAACAGGAAATGCGGTTCGGCTATGAATGAGCTGTCATTAACGCAGACAGCTGCTTGAATCGACGGCAGTCTTTACTCTATTAAATATTATTTAATAAAGCTGGAAATTTGCACGAACCCCCTTAGACACACTTGTACTTCTTTAAATCTGTTTTTGTAACTGGGTGGGCTCTATAATGTCTTAATTTAATTTTAAGATGCATGACAAATCACACGTATTGCTTATTATTTTGTTGCGGTATTCTGTTTTCTATTGTGGCTTTTCCTCACAAAAGTGCAAAATATTTCAAATTAGATGAACCATGAAAGCAGTCGTGCCTTATCATTATGCAGTATGTTTGATCAGAACAGATGTCGCTGCATTTCTGTCCATAGTAAGACATGAATAAATAATGCCCAAAGACATCTTACGTATTGGCTTACACATCCATCATCACATATTTAAAAACCGCCTCATGTAGGGTTGGCTTCAGAGTCACTTTAGACTTGGTAATTTCAATCTATTTCTCACAGACACATTTTGGTAAGCCTCGGGCACAACAGTAAAGTGTGAGCCTGGAATATATTTACCCGCTAATGTCACTGCACGCTTAAAGGTTTGGCTGACTAAAGGGAGGTCACCCACAACTATCTAGATCAATGTAAAGCTCATTTGTGTCGAATCCAACTGCGTCCTGTTGTAATAAGTATGTGTGCAGGCCCTTGATAAATGCGATTTGCCTGCTTCACTGTTCTACTTCTGCCTGATCTGGTTTTTCCACCCTGAGCTTCTCAGGGCAATTTTTCCCCAATGTGACTCTCACATGATTTGCCACTACACAATGACTCCAATTCCCCCGCTGACCCCTCTCCTGCCCCCCCTTGTCCCATTTTCGTACCGTCTTCGTTTGTCTCCCATGCTTTGCCCCTTTTCACCCTCACACAGTTCTCTTTTTAACATTTCCTGACTCTCAAATATGGAAAGATGTCTGGTGAAACAATTGTGTGAAATTTCTTAAAGTGATAATACTACAGTTGTATAGGCCTTTGTTAAGCTCTATAATACCATGACAGTTTTTTTCTTTCCAGTTGCGATTGTGCAACTCACTCAAAGATTTTGTTGCAGTTAACTGCCATGATTTGTGTAATACACTCCAACACAATGCACTACAAGTATGCTGCAAGGTTTAACTTGCCCTGTCCCCTGGAGTTTCTGGATAATAGTGATCAAAAAATAGATCACTCATCATAAGCCACCATAATGATTTAACTTAATCTATTTTTGTTGTTGGAGTGCCTTTGCTAGAAATTTGTAAATCAGGATCAGCTGCAATATTTGTAAATGGTTACTTTTGAAGAAGTTGTGGTTTCTTCTGACCAAATGTACATTTGATGAAATCATCCTGTTTTCTTTTGCAACAGCAGCTGAATATTCACAAACAACTTTAGTAAATTACAGGGGTGATGATGGGCTTGGTCCTCATCACCATAATTATAACTATCATGATGTTAGATCTTAGTCTGTTTGCAAGGTAGTTCGTAATAATTGTCATGTACCGTTTTTTTCTAAATAGAGATGATTTGCAATTGTTGTATCGCATACATGACTGCACATTGCTCTCCCTCCTAGTGAAATATGTCAGCTTACTTAGTAATGCTTGGGAGAAGTGATTTTGTAATGTAAGTACAAAGGTTCCCTTGCTAAATGTTTGGTAACAAAGTATTAACCAATGTTCCTTTGTTGAAAAGGAACTTTACAATGTCTTAAGTTCTGCTTTGATCTTATGGTTTTCAATATTCATGGTGAAAAAAAAAATCCCCGAATAGGTGCACTTCCTGGATGTTTATCTTTTTGTTATTTGAATGGTCTGATGTGTGTAGATGTGTATGTGATTATCCTTCACGTCATCTGTTTAAAAACATTTTTTTTTTTTTAAAGAACGAACCAGCCATACCGGCGTGACAGCCTTGTTCGCTGCAATAGGGTGTGACTCTCATTTGCACTTATTATCTCTGTTACACAGGCATGTGTAAAATTATTAAGCGGAGATAGAAGTCATGTCTCTAAGACCTATTTCAGAAAGTGAAATTGACCTCATCAAGAAAGCGTCATTTAAAGTATTTACATATGCATTATCCAAGTGTTATTGCTGATGTCTGTCTACTACAAGTTCACTTAAGCAGATTAAAGTATTAACTCTGCTAAGGCCTGGCATGTTTGGTATGTAAGATTATAGGCATGGTTCTGTTCACCTTTTGAATGCAATTAGCTTTACAAAGAAACTAATCCTGGCCTGATGCCACTTTTTGGAATCTCTATTGGTCAATGTCTTCAGGTGGTTCTGAAAAAGCTATGCTCGCCTTTGTCCATAAACTAGTTGTAGTTAACTTTAGTTTGTGACCTTCACACCTTTAGCTTTATCAAGTGAGGTAAAGGAAGTCAAGGTTGTCTGAGGCCAAGCCATGCTCTAAAATTAACTGTGAGTCACGATGCCTATAATAGCTAAAGTGTTTTGTGAGGCAAAGTCATTGTCTGGCCAGGTTCCACCATTCCCATGCACTCGTTTGCCTGGAATGAAATTTGTGTTTTTGGAAGCATGTTGTTGGTACATCATCAAGGCTTTTTTCTGGCTCTGCTTTAAGGGGTGGGAATGTCTGCATGAGGGTTTGTGTCCCCTTTGGCATTTACCCACACAAGCTTTCCTCACGCAATGTCCAGTTTAGGATCTCCTTCCAGTGGAGCTGGCAAATTGGACCAGAAGGGTCATTAAGAATTTTTCTGTTCACTGCACAGCACAAATCATCATTAATGCGATTCTTGTCACATGTGTTCCTTGTATAGCTTTACCTCTATTCTGTAACTTTGCTTTATGTTGAACAGATCATTCAACATTAAGACGTGAGCCAATTCTGACAATCCTTTTAAGCATGTCGGTTTTGCTTGGTCATACTGTCAATGAAGCTGTTCTCAGTGACTGAGTCCAAAGTTTAACTGCTTTCATCCCTTGAAGCCATACACTTCTTGCATACAAGATCAGTTAGACATGCAGAAGGATTAACCCTCTTTAGGGTTTGATAAGACATGGTTTGTTTTTAAGTGGTTTTATTCTTTTCTGAAGGTCAGACAGGGCAGAAGTCATGTGAGTTTAGTCAGTCAAATCATCCGGTCTGTGCACTGGGTTTAAGGTCAGACAAGGGTTTCTTCTTCTACTGCTTAAGAACTTGACAAGTGCCCTCTTAAACACCATTTCCACAAGCGTTTGGTTATTATGGAGAAAATCACTTGAATTGGTCTAACTGGTTGTGTTCTGTTTCGATGATGACAAAACTAATTATTCCAGGCAAAACTTTTCATATTTCTTTTGCATCATGTACTGGCATTCTCTGAGTATTTAAGACTTCTTAAAATAGTCTCAGTGAAGTCACATAATGTCTGATACTTTTGACCTCATCTGATCATCCATGTTTGAAGCACTATACGCAGCGGGTCATTCTCCTGAGGACTATCACATGCATAGATCTTATTTCACAAGTTGTGCATTTAGCATATTTAAGAAAATATACAGAAGACTTGGATTTCAGCTCTTGCTCTCCTGTTAAGTTGAACCTTACTTAGCTTGGCTAGAGCTGAAGCTTGTGGGAAGCTGGTCATTCTGTTATTGTATTCTTCTGGTAGCAGAGGTCACATGGCATGGAGTCTGTGTTGACCTGTGCAGGACACTGGCCTTTTGTCTGAAGAAACAGTGTTGCGTTTCTAGTAAGACCCAAAGGAGGGTGTTTGGACCACAGGTGGGACGTGTTCTTTGGGCACCCAGTTATGCTCAGCGTGAAACAGTAATACATCTGTGTTCACTGCAATGATGCAAGGCCTTCAAGTAACAGTCATGGAAGTGTTTAGTTGAGTTTAAAATGGTAATTCTTGTTAGATTTGAATGTCATTATTTTATAGTCACTATGTCCACAGTGTCCATGTCTGACTTTATTCTTTGTCTTCCATTTCAGTATCCTGAGAAACAGCCATGGACCAGGCCAGGACAAAGATTTCTAAACTTGTGAGTATTTGAACTCTCACTGCAACCCCAAATCTATTTATTTTAATACATTTAAGTCATTTTAACCATTTGTGCTTTTAGTGCCTTTGAGTTGCTAAGATGTGAAAATTCCCTTTGGCTGCCGATTTTGCAGTAGGGCATATCAACAAAGTCATACTTGCATACAAGAATGCTTAGGTTTTAAATAAAGAGGGTTGTGAGGCAGAAAATTGCTGTGAACTTACTGTGTGCATAAAGTGCTTCCAAAATGATGAATCAATGAAGTGCTTGCTAAATTCACATAATGACTAATGTGATGGGAGGAAATAGGATTTTTCAAACACACCAGAACAAAGGGCTGGTGTAACTTATTAGAAATTCCGAACAGCTTATATTGCGTCTTCTAAAGGATGAATGTTAAACCTTGAAACCCATAGAATATTATAATTCCCTGTCATCTGAAGCCAATCCATATTTCTAAAAATTCCATAGAATCCAGCATGTTGGCATATCTTTGTACTTAAAATAACTCTTCTTACATTTTTCTACCATTATAGCTCAATGTGGAGCCACACTCCTACACACGCTTCAACCTAACGCAGAACATGGAAGGCGACACCAGCCAGGTGGAGATGAAACTGTCGTCTGACATGGTTGAGGAAGAGGGGGGTAATGGAGTTGGAGAACACCTAAATCACAACTCCTCCTACAAACACTACATGGCTCAAAGGTTTAGACGCTCTCCCAAGAACCTCTGCTTCATGGCAGTAACAGCCCTTCTCCTCTTCATCATTGGTAAGCAGTCATGTTGAAGGAAGAAAGTGAAATTGTCCCTTTAAATTATTTGGAGTCTTAGGACCTCTGCGTTTACTTATTCATCATATTGAACTGTATTTTGTTTATTGCAATGCCATTGTGTTTATAGAGCACATTTCAAACGGCTTTGAAGTCTTTCCCAATAAACCTCTGAGTCTTTTTTTTTTTTTCTATGTCATTGACTCTTTGGTTGTTCCTTACGTGCTTCCACTGTGTCTTTCAGGGTTTATGATTGGCTACCTGGTCCAACCAAAGAAGGACCCTCCCAGCACTCCAACCGCCTCAGTCTTTCATCCATGGAACGATGCTAGTGTTCCCCACGAGACAGGTGCTGCCCCCCTCATGGACTGGGATGATGTCACAACCCTCCTGGCTCGAAAAGTCAGAGTACCCAGTCTTGAACAAGCCTTTAGGTAAATATTAATTCCTTCAGTTTGAAGCCCTTTATGTGTCTTTATAAAATTACTGCAAATGGATATTTCCTTATCTTGTATTATATCGTAATAATTTGTTTCCACTATTTGCAGGGTTTTTTCCAGCACCAGCCACCGCGCTGGTTCTTCTGGTGATGAAGTACTTCGGAACCAGGTGCATGATGCGTTCTCAAGGTTTGGCATGCAGACCTGGAGTGATGTGCACTTTGTTAAGGTCCAGGACGCCCCAGCTTCTGGCTTCAACAGCTTTGTTTACAAGAATGGACCTGAGGAGCGTCCTGAAGGATTCCTGTCTTACAGCGCCACCGGACAAGCAGTGGTAAGCTACATGCTGAAGTCAGGAAAAGTTTATAAATTTGTAAAGATAAATGACTAATTTGTTTGTTTGTTTGGTGCAGGGTACTGTTTTGTATGCACACTATGGACAGTTAAATGACTTGCTGATACTGAAGGACAAAAACCTTAACCTGGCTGGCAAAGTTCTGCTGGTCAGAGCCGGTCTGATCAGTTTTGCTGAGAAGGTGCGTGGTAGCAGCAACACAAAATTGTTATGATGTGAATTCTAAACTTCATCTTTTCCATATCTAGAAGAAATAACTTAAATATAATATGAAAATGGTGTGAAGATGTAAAGTTCATCAATCTTTTTGTTTTGCATACAGGTTGCAAATGCTGCAAAAATGAATGCCTCTGCTGTGTTGATCTATGCACACCCAACTGATTATAACATTGGAGACAAAACTCAGCTCTATGGACATGTGAGTGATGACAGACATACAAATGTGCATAAATAAGATTCAGTGACATTTTATAGGTACAACTATAGAAGATTTGACTTTTGCTGATGTCCAAGCAATACATTAATGGATGCATTCTAGATCTGCCAGATATTTGTCTTTAAATACTGTGATGGCGATATGACACATTCTTGAGTATATGGTATTTAAGTATTTGTGCTTTGGTTTCACTGAAACTGAAAAGCAGTATTTATTAAGGAAACCCCTGTGTCTGTCACAGGTCCACCTGGGTTCTGGGGACCCCTACACCCCTGGCTTCCCCTCCTTCAACCACACCCAGTTCCCTCCTGTCGAGTCTTCAGGCCTACCAAAAATCTTGGCTCAGACCATCACCACAGCCATGGCTAATAAAATTCTCAGGTATGGTGCACATGGACCATCTGAATGACAGTCCTTAAACAAATGGAAATCTTGAAGGTCATCAGGAATGTTGTGCCTATAAAATAATGCACTCTGAATATTCCATTTGGTAACTTTAACGCTGTCTCTCATGTCCTACAGCCAGCTGGGAGGTCTGGAAACACCATTACAATGGGAATGCTTCCACAAACTGGGAGATGCGAACGATAACATTACCTTGGTGGTCAACAACGTTCTTGTTGAGAAAAAGATTAGTAACGTCTTCGGTGTCGTCAAAGGCTTAGTGGATAAAGGTAAAATGAGATTCTGGCAGAAAAAATATGTGCTGTTTGTTCACTGGAAATAATGTAAGTGATGAGACTTCCAGGTGTTTTAAAGAAAAATGTTTTTTTGTATGTAGACCGGTATTTGGTCCTTGGTGCACAGAGGGACGCATGGGGTCCAGGTTTCGCTTCGTCGACCGTTGGCACCAGTGTTCTTGTTGAGCTGGCCCGTGTCATCTCATCCATGGTGAAGAATGGTAAGTCTCTGTAGATGTTACATTTCCTTTTGACCCAAAAGTAGTATTTATTAAATGGATGTGATTAGAGTTTTTAGAGTAATTCTTTTTACCAAGGGATCTGCTGTTTGTTAATAGACATTTCTCATCTACTTTTTCACAGATAATTTCACGCCAAGGAGGAGCATCGTGTTTGCCAGCTGGAGTGCAGGAGAATACGGGAGTGTTGGCGCCACCGAGTGGTTGGAGGTAAGAATTGAATGATTTTGATATGCAGCTTTATGTAGCAATCATACTGAATGTGATTGCGCTTCATTTATTTTATTTGTTGATCTAGGGTTACATGGCCACTCTGAACATGAAAGTGTTCTCATTTATCAACCTGGATGGGATTGTTACAGGTATTTATCTCCATTATTGGTCATTAGTGAAAAAGGGGAGGATTCAAAATCTCTTCGAAATCTGTTTTTTAATCAATTTAACAAGGACTTAATTGTGTTTTGAGGAAGAACAGAGCCATGTGTTTCCCTTTGTAGTAGGTCGAGACCACAAGAGTGAATATAGGACTTGACACCTGCACGTTTCTGTATCTGCTGGATGTGTAAAATGAGTGAAATTGTGCTTCTCCAGGTCGCGCTGGATTTAAAGTAGCAGCCAGCTCCTTGATGCACAGCCTGATTGAGAGGATGCTGAAAGAGGTAACGTTTTGTTCAACAAACATAAATCAATATTTCAGTGTTTTTTTTTTTTTTTTTTTTTGTTTGTTTGTTTTCTAGTGTTGAGATAATGTACATATACAATTGCTTGGTCCTCAGGTGGATGGCCCAAACAACGCTGGCAGTCTCTTTTCTGAGTTTTCGAATGGCAACTGGGAAACAAATATGTAAGTTGCAATAGACTGTAGCATTCACATTTGAAGAGTTAATTTTTTTTCCTACATGCCCATCACATCTGCACTGGGATGTTAAGGGTAGCTGTCATACCCTGTGCTTGCACATTTCCCATACTTAATCTTCTCTATTTGTTTTCCAGTTTGGAGCCTCTGAAGATGGATAATGCTGCATATCCCTTCCTTGCCTTTTCTGGCATTCCCTCACTCTCATTTAGATTTGCCACTGGCCACAATGTAAGTCATGCTCTACTTAAATAAACACATTCTATCTATAACCCAGGTCAACTTTGTAAATCTTCCTCTTTAGGACTACAAGTACTTTGGCACAATGTTGGACACCCAGGAAAACCTGAACCTCGCCACCAGCAACCAAGTGTCTAAGCTGGCTGAAGTAGCGGTGCGGTTCGCCGGTCACATGGCGCTGAGGCTGGTCCACGATCATTTGTTGCAGATGGACCTGTTGAAGTACAGCAGGAGCATCCGCATTCAGGTGGCGCAGATCAACGTGAAAGTCAAGAATATTCAGAGGGTGAGTGTCATCATCGCGCAAACGTATAACCTCAAATCCCGCTAAGACTGAAGGTGTTGAATATAGATGCTCGAAACCTGAGGTACTTTTGATGACCTCACGTAATTGCAGACATTTTCAAAAGCTAGAATTCTTCCCCCTTGGGAGCAGATGGATATTTATAAGGTGTCAACAAAGGTATATGTTGAGTATGAAAGTGTATATACTGGCACAAAATCCAAACTGCTCTTAAAGTTATTTGTGTATATACAAATATCGGAAGTTGTTGAAGTAATAAAGGTCAGCTGGCCTCAGACAGGCTGATAAAGTAGTATTATAACAGTGTTGGGGATGTTTGTTTTTCCAGATAAAGCCCCAGCTGTTTCCCACGTCCCTGACTGTGCAGTGGCTGATCACGGCCGCAGGCTCCTTTAACCGTGCCACGCAGAAATTGGCTAGAGACATCGAAAACAGTGACCTGGACAACATTGAGAAATGCCGCCTCCTCAATGACCGCATAATGACGGTAAGTCTGCTAATGTCTGGGGCTCGTTGAAGATGTCTGTCGTCTTCGTTCCAAACAAAATAGCTCTTCGTAAAGATGGTGACATACACTCCACAAAGCCAACATGCAGGTGTGGGCATATTTAGTTAGCTGACTTTTTTGACATGGAAAGGTTTCGAAAAGATAATGAATATGCATGTTAGAGGGTTATACTTTCATTTCCATGTTCCAGACATATTCTTATCTGTTACACTTAGACATTTTTTTTTGAGTGTTTCTGTGCTTGTTTCTTTAGGTGGAGAGGAACTTCCTGTCACCCTACGTGTCTCCCACAGACGCGCCTTTCCGCCACATCCTCCTGGGCTCCGGTGCACACACTCTCAACGCTCTGTCCAACCATCTCGACATCCTCAGGAGTGAGAGCCCTGAGGGAGACGCTGACTTGTTTCGTCACCAGTTTGCCCTGGCGACCTGGACGATTCAGGGCTGTGCTGCCTCACTGGCGGGGGATATCTGGGCCTTGGGGACTGAGATCTAAACAAATTCATCATCCCTTGTTCATGGTTTGGGCCTCTCCACACGTGAAGGGTGAAAACAAGTAGGCTGTTACAAGTCACCGGCAGCCAGTTACAGCTTTTTGAATGCATATTCTTAGGATTTGGTAAAAGTGGAGCAGTTTCTCAAATGGATAACTTTTCAGTCATTGCCTCTACTACTTAATTTTCAACATTAGTGATAATCTGCCACGTCTCCCTTAAATTAACCATAAAGCCAATAGAAATTATAAAGCAGGCATCTGCCTTAATATTTCAGTTCAGTAGGTACATTTTTATCCCCACTGCGGAGAGAGATTATTCCTTTAACGTACTACTTGAATACTACAATCCTCAATATGTTGGTGCTAATAACAGCCTGCCTTTTATCAATTCCCACACTATGTGGCAGTGTTACTTACATTGGTGCGTGGGCGTAGTGACAGTGATGCATTTTCAGAATCGCTTGGGTGGCTGACAACCAGCTTAAGAGGTTCATGCAACATAAGTTATAACAAGTACGATAACACTGCAGAAGAAAAGCCACTTTGGTTGCTGCTAGTTTTCAGCATTCAAGCTGCATCAATCTGAAGTCATGATTCAAGCGTTCCACCTCCTGACGTGAGAGCAAATCTGCCTTTAAAAAAAAAAAAAAAAGTAAGCAAACAAAAGCAGGGGAGATGATCTCCAACCACGTGGCACTGAAACAAAACCGTATGTCTATTTATTTTGTTATTTATTTATCAGTGGCAGGGATCACTATAAATATATCTATTTTTTTTAAATGTGTTTTATAACTAAAAGAAGTAATTATCGGGAGCAGTGCCTTCCATAATTATGACAGTAATACTGTCGAAATGACAAAAGCAGCATCTGCTAACCCAAGTGTTCATGTTACTGACGGCCGGCCCTGCACGCAACCACATTCTGACACCTTGTGGAGAAGAGTCCGATCTTCAAACATAACTGACATAACAAATATCCCCTCTGGGTTTCCTGTCAGTGCTGCCTCTTTGGTACATGCACACTTCTTGTCCTGACACCGTTATCGGGAGCAGTGCCTCCCATAATTATGACAGTTATACTGTTGAAATGACAAAAGCAGCATCTGCTAACAGAAGTGTTCATGTTCACCGTACAGACGGACCACACTGCACATGACAATTATCGGACTCTTCTCAGCAAACCAGTTCAGCTTACACACACAGCGACTCTGCATCGGTCAAACGACTCAGCTGATCTCCTGTCAGTGCTTGGGCTTTGGTACATGTACACTTCTCGTCCTGCCATTATCGGGAGCAGTGCCTTCCATAATTATGACGGTAATACTGTTGAAATGACAAAAGCAGCATCTGCTAACTGAAGTGTTCATGATACTGACGGTCGGTGCTGCACACAACCTCATTCTGGCGCTTTGTGGAGAAGAGTCTGCTTTTCAGACCCGACTGCTTTGATCACGCTTCGTTAATTTCTCCTCTGGGTTTCCTGTCAGTGCTGCGTCCATTGTTGCATGCACACTTCTTGTCCTGACACCGTTATCGGGAGCAGTGCCTCCCATAATTATGACAGTTATACTGTTGAAATGACAAAAGCAGCATCTGCTAACAGAAGTGTTCATGTTCAAAGTACAGATGGACCACACCTGACAGTTATCGGACTCTTCTCAGCAAGCCAGTTGAGTTTCCATACACAATCACTCGACATTTGTCAAACGTCACAGCTGACCTCCAGTCAGTGCTCGGGCTTTGGTACATGTACACTTCTCGTCCTGCCATTATCGGGAGTAGTGTCTTCCATAATGCAGGAAAAAGGTAATTCTTACCTGCCAGTGTGTGTCTGTATCGGAGGCAGTGCCCTCCATATTTCACTGTAGGGGTGGATGTTTTATTATCGGGAACAGTGTTTCCCATAATTTGTGTATATATTGCTACACAATGTACATGTGGTCTGCAAGTTCCTCCTTTGCTGTAATGTATTTTCCTCTCAGACTGCAGCGTACAGCTTCTGCTTACAGATAGATTGTGAGGACATTTCATCAACATCGGCGCTTATTCATAAATTCATTCTGTTATTTAGTAAGTAAAATACTGCACGTCAGTTTTGGGATTCTTTGAGCTTTTTGTCTCATTTTAATCAAATTTTTGTTTTTGTTTTTTTTTTTATTAATGTTCATGATTGACACAAACCTGTGTGGGGCAGCTGGGCTTAGTCGTGTGGTTCAGTACTTGCAAGAAAACATGACAACTCTGCAAATGTGAGAGTTGCTCTTCGTGATTACGTAATTGTGAAGGTACATTCTATCTTATTTTAGTTTTTCATTCTTGTTATGAGATTTCCTTGTGCCTTTGGTTTATTTTTGTGGCTACATTGTAAGTTTCGACACAATACTTAAAGGAGTTTTGACTTGTTTAGTTTTGACATGTCTGTATGTTTTCCTGTTGAATAGAATCAGATGTTACTGGTGTTTAATGCCTGTTATGATGCAACACCTTTAGATTAAAAAAACAAAGTTACAAGAAGGATGTAAATTAAAAAAAAAAAGTTGGAAGGGAAATCAAAAGTTACACTGAATGTTACGGTAGTCAATATGGTTCTTCCTTTTGTGGCTCAATCTGGTAATAGCGTTATTCATTAAGTGTTATTTTTTATGGAAACCTCCTGATGTCATACCTTTATAGAAAAACTGTTTTAGTTCAGTAGCCATTTAAAAATGATTTTATGGGAGTGATAATCTGATCTGCTGGGCTGGATTGAGGAATGGGGAGGTTGCGTCTCTGACGCCCTTATGCTAAATTGGTTTGTATTTATTTGGAGGGCATACTTAATTCTATTCAACTTGGATAAAGGTTTGAAGGTGTTAAAATAAATGTTCATTGTTTCCTATTCACACTGTATACAATTCTGCTTACCTTTTTTCTGCTGCAATAAACAATCATGTCACAAGCTGTGGTTTGATTATTAGTGCTCAAGACCTTAATTTAGCCATTTCAGGTTTATCATATTGATATTATATATTGAAATTATGCAGTTATATTCAATTGACGTCTAAGAGGCGTTATCACTTGTCCTTACTGTGATTGCTGCTTTGAAGACTGCATGAAGAAACTAGTTGTAGTGACACTTTTTGACCACACGATGGCCTCAAAGCTAATGTAGTTACTGATGCTTGTACAGGAGGTCGCCATTTGATGGTCCTTGAACAGGTTCTGTAAAGGGGAACAGATTACCAGAGTGTCCCAGTAGCTGTTGTCCTGTCTGAGAATATGCTGGTGAGAGAGCAGCCAATATTCTGAATCAAACGTGTCTGCGTGTGCTGAGGCTGCAGACACATGCTAACATGTTAACTGTGTCGTGTCCCTTTAAGAGTGGGCTGATACCCTGAAGGTGCAGCAGAGACGTGATAGAAGAACAGATGACTCACTTCGCTGCTGATTCCTGCTGCAGCAAGGGCGTGCGGAACGCCAAATTTATACCAGGACCTCCAGGTAAATGCTATCTTTTGCAAGGTCACTCTGTGCTGAACCAATAGGAAAGAAATGTCATTTCTGTACACTTGTCAAAATGACAATAAAGTTAGTTGAATTGAATTGATTGAAGTTTAGCTGCCAGGCTAACTGACTGACAGCGTTTGCAGAAAGAAACGCGTGTTTCCCGGCGCAGTGGAGTGATCCATCCTCTTACACACAGACGATCTTTGTGTCGTACAAAGACAGTATGGCACTGACGCAGTCTGAACACACACACCGGGATTGTGTGCGTGTTTATGTGTGTGTCAGAGTGAGTGTGTGTGTGTGTGTGGGTGGACGGGGCTGGTGACACAGTGAACCATTCAACAAACTTTGATCCACTCCCCGATTCACTCATGTCTCGGCCGCCGGGAACCTTCGCGTGGTCGGACATGTCGGAGCGAGAGAGCGTGTAAACCGCAGACACACCGGGACGGGAGGCGACAGCAAGGGACACAGACACAGGGTCTCTGAGGCTGAACCACCTGAAGCTCTGACGCTGACAGGTAAGAGGCGGCACCTGCGCTCGCACACTCACGCGCACTGTCCATCCACGTGCAGCCACTGTCATGTCCCCTGTGTCTCCGGAGGCTGTGGGTGGCAGGAGCCTGCAGGAGAGCTATCACTGTTGTGAAACCCCGCAGTTACACAACCTCGGGTTCTGGTGGTGGTGCAGCGCCGCCCTGGGCTTGGACCGCGTGGAGCTGCAGGTGGAACAGCAACCTGAGGGGCGTCACTGGGAGACATGTTGACTTGTGCAATGGATGGCGGTGGTGGGGCAGCGGCTGTGGTTTCAGGTGGTGTACCCAGTAAGATCCAGAGGGGCCACAACGCTCCCGATGCCTGTGAGCACTCAGTCGAAATTGTATTTGCTCTAAATACATATAGTTCCTGGTGTGGGGCACCAGCCAACTGCATTCCCATGAAGCTCCTCTGCTCACAATGAACATAATATACAATTTGCCAAGATAGGAAAAGTGGGATAACTTATGTCAATGAATGGTGTGAGCACAAAGAGGAAGTATATGCAAAACTGATCGACCACAGATTTGTAAAATGCTCATATAGAAGATTTTAAAATAGGACACTCACAAATAACAGTGTGACATGCCTCATATTCCTGATATCCACGGATCATCTTGCCCCAGGAATGGAGCCAGAGAGCGAGGACCCTCGTCACGGGGCAGCTTGTTTTCTGGGGAATTTTTGCAACTAATTGAATTAGTTTAATAGGATCCGCAAGCAGCAGAGCCACTTCCTATTCTGAATGGAACAAAACTTCTCATCTCAGAAATCTGATCTCCAAGGACAGAAAATATGTTTGACTAAATATGCAGATTAGCGTTTCCTGTTCCCACATCACTGTCTGTCTCTCTCACATACACAGATTCCTTATATTTCAATTTATCTCCATTACGCTTAAAGTTTCTATGGAAGTATAATTTTTTTTTTTAATCTTTCTCTCTCACTGATTGTCATACGTATAAGGAGTAATGCTCACTCACAGTTTTAGGTGTAGCATTATGTAAACCATTTGCAGAGAAATTCCATTTTATTGGTACAACTCCCTATCATGTTTCCAGTGTTGACTATAAAATCAAATTGACCCACTGTCAGTTTAAAGTCCAGCTCCCTGTCGTTCAGTAGGCCCCTGACGTGGGGTCTGGGTCTGTGTGATGGTTCGGTTGTACGACAAGTTTGATATCAGCTGATGTTCTAGGTCAACCCCTGAATCAGCCAGGCTCTGGAGAGCTGTTGCATCTACATTATTCATTATCGTGTGCAGCTATCTTCTCCTTTCACTTTCCCTGGCAGGGGCTAAACGTTTCGGTAGTTCACTCTGCGTTTGTAGATGTAGCTCTCAAATTCCTGCCTCCACTGGTTTGTAGGCCTCGGTGGTTTATCGTGATAGTGAAAGCGCTCACATAAACAAACAGCATGGCTCTGTGGGATCGTTTCACTCTCGAGAAGCACTGAATCTGGGTTGGGACATTGCATCATCTCCCACCGTCCCGTAAAGAGAGAGCGTGTCTCGTGGTCAGAGAGGGTTTATATATTGCCTACTCTTAATGTTTGATTGAGTAAACTGCTGAACCTTTGACTGTAGATGAATTTTTGGATTTTAACCTTCACCTTTATTCAGAATTATATCCGCCAAATGGGAAAAATGGAAAAAGACATCTTGTGCAACATCCACTATCTTTCCACTGCGTTACCTCATGTTTGTGTGTGACAGCAGAGACACAGGTGCCTCCTCTTCATATTGTCTTCACTACTCTGTCAGTGTAAGTGTAGCTGTCCCCTGCTGTATCCCATGTCCCACTGAGAGCAGCTTCCCTTTGTCCCCTGCTGAGAACACAGTCGTCTTGACCTGTCAGCTCCTCCCTCGTTTCAACAATAGCAAGATGATTGGATGTCATCTATTGTATAAATATCATTATCATTTTTTATCGTATTATTATCGTTTTGCTGCTGAGTTATTTTTACTCTGTGGTTAAGCACAAGTACCTCATATGTTTCTGTTATTTTTTATATATCTTTTATTTAGTATATTTTATACATATACACACTTTTCCTCTGTAAGGTGTCCCATGCCATCTTGGCATGTGCTTTCAGTCAGAGTTGAACATTTCTTCTATTATGGCTGACGTAGAATCACTTCCTGTCAGGAAGTTTGTTATGTTTTTTTTCCAAAGATAAGGACACGGTTGGGTTTTCTTTCTCTGAATTATAGAACTTTTATTTTGAAAAAAACAAACAAACTTGGGTGTGAAGATTGCGGCGACCCTCGCAGCCCGGGTCGACAATGGGCCGTGTAGCTGTAACGCAGCGATAGTGAACAGTGCTCTCTTGTTGACACTGCTGATCCACTGGCCTCACTTGAGCCTGAGAGCCGGTCTTGGAGGGTCTGAAGTGGCCTCTGAGCTGCGCTGTGTGCGCAGCAGTTTATTTTTGGCCTTTCTTACACTCTCTAGGGACAGGGTGGTGTTTGTTTGTCTTAAAGTGCCAGTGTTGGGGCTGCAGCCACCGGTGGACTGTTGCATAACAAACTGTAAAATCCACTGGGGTCGTGTGATGTCAGCCTCATGTTACGGACGCTTGTCAATAGAAAACGATGATGCTCACTGTTTTTTTTTTTTTTTTTTTCCCCTCTGACTGGTGCCTGTCGATAAATGAATAATGGATTCGTGTCACCGTTGAGTGGGTGTATTTGTTTACGGCTCATCACTTTGTATGTGATGGGTGAGTTGGTGCAGCATGTCACACTGTGGAGTTCCATCCAGACAAAGGAGTCGATTGTGGAGCGTGTGCAGGGTGGAAGAATAGCTCGGGTTTTCTCCGCGTTGTGAACTTCTCCTCTGACACTGTAGGCTCCAGTCGGCTACTTTACTAGGTGGTGGGTGGACTGTGTCCCTGTGTGTCTGTGTGAATCGCATTGATTCATTCATACTGCCCTCTCCTGCGCAGCCAGGGCCCCTCAGGCATTCCTACCCCGGCCCCCAGACCTGGCTTGGAAAAATGTCAAGTCAATTCCCATCGAACATCCGGTGGCGGCCAGTCAGTTTCAAGTTTGTTGTTTTTTCAGGTGTTCCCTAATTAATCCAAAATATGAAGATCATAAGAGCGTGATGGTTTAACTTTCAGCGCTGCAGTTGGTTTCGCCATGGGAGAGTTCCCCGTCATCTCTGTGCTGAGTTCAGGTGTTGCCAGCGCTCTGTCAGGCCATGTGGCTGTGAGTGGGTGGACGGCTGTTGGTGTCAGGCCGGTGGTGAAGCAAACCGTCGCCGCAGGAGATATTGAGTTTCATTTGGATTGAAATGAGGAGGACGCTGAACAGAGAGTTGCGAAAGGGGAAAACTCCAGGTTGCTCATGAGAATATTTTTCTGGGTGATGTCAGATTTTAATGGGCCAAAGGCATGATCCTGCAAGAAAATGTTTTAAATGTATTCAAATGAAGTCATAGTTTTAGGTTTTGAGTCATTTCAGAGGGGCTATCAGAAGATACATCTGTCTTTTGTGTTAAAATGAGAAACTTGTTAAGTTGTACTTGATCTAATAACTAACAATATTTAATTAGAACCATTTGTGCTGCTGACTCAATGCAGTAGACGTATACAATATATACACAATATAGTTTAACCTCGACTTTGATGTTCAGTGATTGAATTCAAATGTTTTTGGATCTTCTTTCACGGCGTTAACTCCGTTTCGAACCTGTCTGTGTTTCAGGGATCTCCTGCAGCTCCCACCTGGCCTTATGTGGACCAATGGACGGAGATGAAGCCATGTAAGTGTGCGCCCATCCTGCAGTGCCATGGACTCTGGGTGTCATCCGCTCGTGGCCGGCTTCCTGTCGTCAGCCTGAGAGCAGCGTCTACAGTGTCGGAGCCGCGGCTGGACTCAGAGCACGAGAGAGAAGCAGGTTTCTATGGCTCGACTACTACAAGACAGTAATGCCTATGGGCAGTGTATGTGTGTGTGTGTGTGTGTGTTTACATGCTCAGACACCAGTGAGTTCACAGCAGCTGGGTGTGACTGTGTGCTGTGCAGCTTTTTGTCAAACTGCGTCAGGCTACTCTTTAAACACATTTGGATGTGTATCTGTAAGATTATCTGCCTTCCTGTCTGTTTGCTATCCTGTCTCAGTCTTAGTGTGTGTGTGCGTGCGTGTGTGTGTGTGTGTGTGTGTGTGTGTGTGTTTTATAGCCCTGCGAGGACATGAACCTGAATACACATGGGGCTTGCGTTGTCTTCTTCGTTGTCGTGCGGTGAAAGGTTGGGTTTAAGCATTTATTTGTGACAGTTAAGGTAAGGTGCTCAGGTTTATGTGTGTGTGTGTGTGTGTGTGTGTGCGTGTGTGTGGGTGTGTGTAGAAGAGAGAGCTATGCAGACATGAGATCATGCCAAACAGTGACTGTGCTTTCCTCCGAGCAGGAAGGGCCTCAGACCAGCTCACTGTGTTTGAATGGGGGCTATTCACCTTTTGACGTGCGGAGGAGCAAACTCCGGGGATGATGTCATGTTGGTTTTTCGTGTGTGTGTGTGTGCGTGCAGGACAGAATGGAATGGCAGAGCGCCGTAAAGTAAAAAAAAAAAAAAAAAAACCCAGCAGGTTGATGTTGATTAACAGCCTGTATCAGGCCTGTGTTTGTGTATCACAAAGCGACGTGTTGTGAAGTGTTTATTTTCTGTTCGAGGGGGAACAGTCAAACCTCTTTTTGTGGGGTGGAAGTGGAGAGGAGGAAGTGAGAGTCACAGTTGGGGCTTAAAGAGAAACCCCCTGCAGACACAAACAGGATGCGGGCCAGCCATACGCTCCCCGACAGGTGTCTGCAGGCCACCCTACAAAGGCAAACGATCATGGAGTGCGTGTGTTTGTGTGCCTGTGTATGTGGGAGCCGTGCCAGCGCGCCTTTGTGCGAGCGGGTGCACTCACCAACAGTTTTATATGTGTGCTTTCATTTCGTGAGACTCCGTGTCAATGAACGAGTGTTGCCACCAGGCAGGTTGTTCGCTTATCAGCAGCAGACCATCAGCACTGCACTCAGTAAATGGAGCAGGGAGGAGAGTGGCCGATGCTTATCTCTCAGCCTGTTTGAGATCAGATCAGAATTGACGCAACTCAAAACAAAGATCCGACTGAGACATTTAATGTGAAGACACTTCTCTTCACTCCAGTATGTAGTGTTTCCTCTTGATTTGCTTCTCACAAAGCCCAAAGTTGTTTCGCCTGTATATTCGTATGTCACTGTCCTGTCTATTACCGTATCTTCTTGCTTTGTGAATGAATTAAAAGTCCATATTTGAACAAGTTTAAAATAACAGAAACAGCAACAAAGTGCACCACTGTCAACACGTATCAGAATAGCCCTGAAGATACCAGGTAATATTAAACAGCTTAGTTAAACATTTTCGCAGTTATGACCTCATGGAAGAAGTATAATTCTCGCTCCCAGCATGATTGAGTCACTTGTTCCACAGAGTTGAGATGAGCGTCGACGCTTGGACAGAGGGACGTGAAGGGAGTTGAGAAGCAGAGAGGAAGAAGCTCCTAGAATAGCAGTGGTGACTGTGCTTTTTGTGGAGAGTGTCTGTAAATGCTTGGAGGGCCTTGGGATGGGGGGGCTGACAGAGGAGAACGAGGAGGAAAGGGAGCCTCTGGGAGCGTGTGTGTATGTGGGAGAGCGCGAGAGAGGGGACAGTGTTATTTTAACCATGAACTTACATCCGGCCCCCCTGCCCCCCTGCCCCCCCATACTCCAGACTGCTCACTCCTCCATCAGACCAGTTGTCACACACCTCACTGTCTGCGTCTCTCCTTTCCCCTTATGCTGCTGAGGTGAACGCTGCTCCCCACCTCCCTCAGACTGTGGCTCCTGGGTGCATTGTGTGCCGGCTGGTTGTTAACGCATTAGGTTTCCAGATTCAGTGGCCCAGTAATAGATCACCTCGTCACACTCACGACTACAGAGGTCCCAGTTTGTTTATGTTTAAATATCATGCACATGCATATTGACAGTAGACCACTGTTTAGCCGCGAGTCGTCTTGTAAATGAGGTCTAGTCTAAACTTGGTGTTAATACATCAAAACAAGCAATGATCTACTGTCAATGGTGCAAGGATTGGTCTAAATTAGGAACATTAGATGGGACGGGATAAATAATATGTCAATTTTCTCTTTTCCTGTTGTTTTCAATATAGCTGGATTTTTGCTTGATCAACTTTTACTCTCAGTTAAATTCAATTGGGTTATTTTGCAACACTGTACAGAGTTTATCCTTCTTGCCCCAGGCATTTAATTTATTCTAGCCAATTATAAAATAATCAGATGTTCGCACACACACACACACACACACACACAGAAGGCCACGGGGTGAAATGTGTTGTTTTCTTTCTTATCTCAGTCACACTCCTGGATAGGGAGGACCGGAAGAGCAGCTTAAATATTAGCCAACACCTACAGAGTGTCAGTGTATACTGCAGGGCCCATGTTACCACGCACACAAACACACACATACTTGCACGCCCACACATACTCTGCCCTTGTTTTAGGTGCAGAGTCACACACACACAGAATTTTTCATTTTAAAGCGGATTAAGTGACCAGACGAAGGAGCGTACAATGTTTTAAAAAAAGGGCTGATTTTGTTTTTATGCTCCAGTTTGATGAGAGTATGTGTTTGTATTACAAATGGATGTGATACTTTCAAAGTACTTTCCTTCTCATTGCTTCAGGCTGCCCTCCTGTGGCCAGATGGTGTCATGATCATCATCATCATCATCAGGGAGACATTCATTTTAAACTCATGAGCTGTTTAGTGAAGTGCAAGAGTCTCCTGCTCTGATAAAATAAAATAAGATAGTGTGTGCAAGGTGCGTGATATTTTGCCTGCTGATGCTGTTTGGAGCACGTCACTGAATAAATCCTCTCTAGTTCTTTAAAGCTTTTCTGGCATGGGCGACCACCCAAAGCGCTTCACACTTCAGATTTGCCTTTCAACCACTCACACACACATTGATTCCCCGCATCTATGAGTAGCAGATTGTCTGTCACCCACACACACCCACACACCCACACACACACAACTAAGTTGGCACAGTTGTCAGGGGCAATTTGAGCTTCAGTATCTTGCTCAAGGACACAGAATGGGGGTGACTGGGTTCGGACTGCCAACCTTCTAGTGCGTGGACGCCACCACTCTGCCTCGTCCTGAGCTACAGCTGCTGGCTGACAGCATGGTTAGAATAGTTATCGAGAGAAAAGCATGGAAACGTTTGCTGATTCATCAAATGGAAAAATGAACACGTTGCTGCCTGATGTTGGAATTCTATTAAGTGACATTTAATTCTGTCACAACATAGGGTTCGTTCCACTGACACATAATTAGTGAATTATTATTAACATGGCTATAGATAGCAGGGCAGTTTGAATGGAGGGTGCGCTGATTCCAGTGCAGGGTTGGCACGTGAGCACGGGGTGAGAATGAGTTAGTATGCTCAGTGTCAGTTCAATGTCAACACACACACACACACACACACACAGAGATTGATGAAAAGCCGTTGGCATGGTGTATGACCGGGTGTCCAGATGGCAGCGACCCAGAGAGCTTTAGCTCCTGATGATTTGCATACCTTATCACCTGTGACCTTGGCCCATACACACATGCAGATTAAGTGAGACAGTGGGACCCTCATCCTGTCCTCCTGCCCCCTAATCCTGTTCTGGTCTGGCCTGGTTTGTCCCCCACAGGCTTTGGATGGGCCTCTTAAATCTCACCTGTTTAGCCTGCAGGGACGAGGGCGAGCCAGCGCTCGATCACATGCCCATGCAGCTCTTCCTAGAAAGAACGACGGCCTGAGAGCAGAGGATTATGAAGCACTGAGGTGTATCGGTCTCTCTAGCTGTCACGTAATCTCAAAAGCACACACTTTTATTCTTTCGTTTCTCACACAACTTGGTCCACAGCGGATTTACTGACATGCCCGCCGTCCTCTGATGGAGGAGGAGTGGAACTCTTTCTCGGAAGGAGGTGATGAGAGAGGATTAGCTGAGGATGTGTGTGACATATTGCGTGTTGAACAGTGAATGGAAATCAGTGGGAGGTTTGATTGATCCCGACTGAGCGTGTTGGACCATGTTCAACAACTCCCGTTTTATTCAGTTCACAGCTCTAAACTTCAGGCTGTTAATTGTGTAGTCTGTTGATGATTTTCCTTATTTCTGAGGTGTTGTTGTTGTTAAACTTCAGAGCGTTCATGTGCCGTCAACAAACGTTGCGTCCATGTTTACAGTGTTTCAACGCCTTGATACATCGCTATGATATTTGCACGATAGAGAAGATAGAGAAGAAATTTAATTAATGTTAAAGCAATAAATCATTTTTAAAAAATCTTTTACTGTTTACTGTTCTTATAGGGCTTATAAATGTTTTTGTTTTTGTTTGACCCATACCCGGCCCTTCCACCACCAACTTTAAAAAGTCTAGTAGTAAACACATGACTGCATGACTCCTGCACCATTTCTCCCCGGTCCACACCCTGACCACAGCTACATCAGCTCCCTCACTGGCTGGTGATGTCAACCTTTTCTCAGGGGTTGGACCCACTGGTCGATCTGAACGTCTCTTTTCATATAGTAGAGTGTTGAGTCATGTGGTGTTTTTCAGCTTCAGATGAAGTCATCGCTTAAGTCAACATCAGTTGACCAGAAGCTGTGAGTAGGTGTTGCTGCCACGGACCCTCAGGAAAAATGTTTTTTTAGTGCCACACGCCACAATTGTCACACAGAGGATTCATTTGCTGTCTTAGGAAAAAGTATTTTTGCTGTGTCTGCCACTAGATGTGGTTTTAAAAGAGGTCCAGCTGGACACATCAAGATTGATGATCTTCAACCATTCTTTACTGCTAAAACCAATTGTTTTTTTATCCAATTTATTTATTGTTATTACATTTTGCTTTTATTGCATCAAGCAGTATAGATAATAAATGGGTATGAAATGACTAACACTAGACTTTTCGCTGACTGTAGTCAATTAAAGGAAAAAATAAAGCTTGGGTATTTCATTGTTGGATGTGAGCATTTTGCCTTTAGACTGTATACGGATATCACCTATAGATTCACTTCAATATGATAAAGTTCCAAAGGAAGCATAATCATTTCCACAGAGTCAGCCTTCTGCTGCTATGTCCAGTTACTACCCTGATTATATTTCCACCAGATGAACGCCACATCACGGATTTTTGTCCCGCTCCTGTTCAAAAGCTTAGCTCTGCCCCCAGTCTGCCCACCAACAGTCGTAAAGACACGGCACAAGCCCAGGAGTCGGTGCGTTCAGTCTTCAGTGCCTCTGATCGGTGACCTAGAGGGAGGGTCAGAACAGCCTGTGGCGTTTGGGCTGGGAACATATGCCGTTTACACCCACAGCCTGTCCGCGCTGCTTCTTTATGCTCTCCATCACGGAGGAGAAGAAGGCGTTTACGTGCTTTAACAGACTCGCCTTTACCTTCCCCCTGACATAAGATGGCTCACAAAGCCCCTGGGGTCAAAGGTCACAGTCCTATTAAAGAGAATTTTCCAGGTTTCTGGGAGAGAATTTGTCAAATGTTTTCTGAATCCTCAGCATCTCTGGAAACATTATTGGGAGGTCTAAATAAAACTACAATAAGTTACCAACTGCTTCATAAATAACATTTAAAAAAAAAAAAAAACTACACAGCAGCATATGCAGCGACGGCTCCTTGCGTCTTATTTTGCAGTTTTATACAGAATCTTTGTACTTTCTTTATGAAATCCAACCTGTGTGTAACAATGGAACTTCTCACAAAAAAATGGATTTTGATGATCCCTGAAGGTTGCAGTAATCTGAATGAATAACTGAAAACTTGAGTTTGTGCACTTCATCTCCAGTGTTGTAATCTCACTGACTAGGAACATGTCAACACTTCCTGTGACTCACTATTATCCACATATTCAAACAATTTTACAGTCTTCGTTAGACAATGTGTAATGTCTCTGAAAAAAATAAAATAACCGCCTCGTGGTCGGTTTTTGAGATATTCTCCTTGAGTGAAACTCAAGATGAATTTCCACATCATCTGTAACTGAGCGTGTAAACTTGATCAGGGGGTGAGCAGCAGTGACCCATCATGTCAGCTCAGCCCTGCTCCGTTTATCGCTGCCCACATCGGCCAACACACCACATTACGTCCCTCCCTGTAAATGTTTGGTGAAGCCTTGAGTCACGTCTCATCGCAATTTGAGCTCGCTCACAGAAAGCATTTATAACGCTGTCATCTTCTTTAATATTCCAGCATGGGGAGCATGAACAGGATGTCGGTGGATCGCTTGATCGTCATCTGTCATGTGTGGGATGGAGATACTCACTGACAGAGTGGATGTTAACGAGCATGTCACTGACAGTTCAGTGTGACGTGTCCCTGCTTCCTTCATTATATCATTTACAAAGAGGTGCAGCCAGTGGAGCTCCACGAATAGCACAGGGAGGCAGACGGAGATGTTGATAGTTATATTGACTGGCTGCACAGTGTGCAGCATCTGATGGGTCCCTTGCCTCCTTTACAAAGCGGAAGAAACGATGCATGATAAAGCCGACTCTGAAATGAGATTGCGTGAGAGAAAAGAGAGCGAACGGCACAAGCAGCAGTGGAAGGGGCCTCGTGCGTGTGAGTCTCTGTGGCGTTGGGGCCAGATGCCTTTGCATGTTTGCATTTTTTGAGACGCGACATTGCGTGCAGCCCACATGTGTCAGACCCGGGTCTCCAGAGGAGCAAAGTCAACATGAGTGCGGAGGAATGGGAGCAAAAAAAAAAAAGAATGTTTCTCAGCGGGCAGCGAATAACTGGCCTGGGGACATCGACAGGACTAGAGACTTCTTAGAGAGGAGGAGAACAGAGGAGACTCAGAAACACAAGAGAGAGAAAGTGTCAAGGATAGAAAAGAGGGGAGCATAAGGAGTGAGTGACGTGGACAGAAGGATGGAAAGAGGCGCATTTGTTAACATTAAACCGATATTATATACTGCCGTCGTTTGGATGTGTCAAAGCCCTGGTCAGTGGCGTCGGCGCTCTGAATGCAATGATGCTGAAGTTGCACAATGGCTTGGGAAAGACCAGGAGATGGACTCACAGGCGTGCACGCACACACTCTCTCTTTCTTTCTCACATTATTCCTTTATTCTATTTCCCCTTCATCCAGATGTCCTCCCAGCAAGGATCCAGATGGCCTTGATACCCTCCTTATTGCAGTGAGAGGTGCTTTTGACACACACACGCACACACACACACACACACACACACACACACTCTCACACAGACACAAAGCAGCATGGCCATGTCCCCCCCCTCAGAGGGAAGATTAACTCTCCTCATTAGGGCTCCCCTGCCTCTGGCCCACGCTCTCCTCCCCCCTTCCCCCCTTGTCGGCCTGCATCGCCGTCATTGGCTGCTCCGATTGGGACCACTGCTGACTGGAGCGCCGTCACTCCAGGACGCAGGAGAGCAGGGAGGAGGTGGGATTGGTTGATGTTGCCACGGTAATAGAGGAGGCGATCACTCACCGAATCGTTGAGCCGGGGCTGAAACGGGGAGAGAAAAAAAAATGAGTGGAGGGCTGCGGAAAGCGGGTTAGAGGTTGAAGGACTGAAAAGAGGAGAGGAGGGGGGGGGGGACAATAACACCAACAACAACAGCCAGGGATTAGGCATCGTCTGAGCAAGCAGGAAGTCTATTTAGGACAAAGCAGCAGCATCAAAAATCCTCTCAGTGTGCCGATCGCCATCGCTGCACTGCCTGTTGGACTGGACAGCTGCTCAAGAGCTGTGGGAGGAAAAAAAAAATGGAAGCACACAAAGGATGGATGAAACAGGTCCTGGACAATCTCTCGTCCTCGCTGCTGTGATATCTCGCTCCTGGCGTGAAGTGAGAGGAGGTGAGCCAGTTGGAGTGATGCCTGGGGCTCTGAAATAGAAACGGAGAGAGAGGGAGAGCGAGAAAGAGAGGAGTGTCGCTACACATGAGGGGCATGCGTCAGCACTAAGGCGAGAGAGAGAGAGAGAAGGACAACAGAGCGAGGAACGAGGTGGAGGCTGAGGTGCAGAGCCAGAGAGGGAGAGTGAGGGTAAGGGTCATTATTATCGTGGCATTAGACGGGGCGCCTGAAATCCATCCTGACTGATTTGTCACCTTCAAGCGCCACACCTCGTCTCCATCATCCCATCGCTCCATCCTGACTGCAGCGCCACTGAGGACCCTCGAGGGGATTTCCTCGCCTTACGGGACAATTGAAACCACTGACATGTGAAAGGGGGACACACACACTGGATTTAACCTTTCAACGGAGGAGGCAGAAAATAAGGATACTGTTTATCGTCTGCCGGGAGTCATCTGGAAAATCCGATCACCTGGTCGGCGAATGAGGAATTCATCGTCCGACCGTTTTCTCCATATGCTGACTCGCCCTAAATGTGGGAGACAATGACGGTGGGCGTACCGCGAGGTGTCCAGCATCTGAAGTAACGTCACCCTGCTCTGGGAATGACACACAGATCACCGCACTTGTCCTCCTAATGACGGCGTGGACCTCGAGGCGGGCCGACTGAGCCGACTGGCTGAGTGGAGCTGTGGCTATCTGAGCACTCTGAGGACACGTAGCCCCGGGGAAATACCAGCCAGTGGTGGAGCCCCCATGATGGGGGAGACGGCGGAATACCAGAGGCTGCAGGAGACCTCGGAGCCCGACTACCAGCGCGTGCCCAGCGATGACGAAGAGGTAGACTCCTGCAGGTCCCTTGATTACACTGTAGTAGCCCTGCCACACCGCATTAGGCAAACATGGCTGACGGATAAAGAGTGAGCAGACGTTTCAGCAGGTGTCAGGAATCTATTGTGGTGCCCTCCCTGTGATCATGTGATTCTCACACAAGTCGATCTTTACTATGGATAAGAGCATATCAGTTGTGCCTGCAGATGGGAATTCGGATGTGCAACATGCTTTTAAGCACAAGGAAAGAAGCGTTTGGTTCATTGTCACAGGCAGCTGTTTTCTGGTGACGTGACTTTTACTCTGCAGTCAGTGTGTGTGTGTGTGTGTGTGTGAGCATAGGACCAAGAAGCATGCAAAATGAATGGGCTGACATCTGTATTTCATTTAAATAACCAAAATGAAATATTGGCTAAATTCCATTTAGCTGCTTCATGCTTCATCGTGGGAAGCACTGTCATCTTACAGCAAGAGGGTTCCTGGTTGGAATCCCACTTCAGCTGGTGTCTTTCTTTGTGGAGGTGTTGTACGTTCTCCCTGTGTCTGCATGTTTTTTTTTTTTTTCTTTAATATGAGACTCTATATTGTCCATAGGTTTGATGTTAAGAATAAGCCTACTGTCAGCTGTTTCCAGCTCCCCTGAGACCCCTCGAAAGGTTAACAAATATAGGAGGATGGAGGAAAATCTGGCAGCTTTCATGCACTGCAAGGCATTAAAAAAATTCCCCCGGTTAGTTTGAATATAATTTGTAATGATTCATTTATCTGTCAAAATTACGAGGTGCTGTCGAATAGAAACAGTGGCAATGATTGACATTTCATTCCCTCCCACCTCTGCCGGGTCGAGCTCTCAGGATGTTTTTGCCTCTTTAAATCTGAATTTAGTTGCATAATACAGAGAGACACACAGGAAATGTGGCAAAGAGACAGAATGACATATCAGCTGTACCATTAGGGTGTGTCTGACGTAACTTCCTCTAAAGAAGTGTGAGAATGAAGCCATTTTAAAGAACAATATCCTAAGTGTTTCTTAAATGATTTGATTTTTACAATTTTGGAGGGAAAATGTATTTGAAGCACCTGTCCCTTTCCCAGCGTGCACTGCCACAGCCTCCAGCCCTGCATGACCGTGCACGGGTTAACCCTGTAAAAAAAAAAAAAAAATCCAATCGTTGGATGAATGTGTTGATCTGTGCACCAGTTCTAATGTCATGAATGTGGAGTGTGTGCCGTTCAGAGTCTGCGCGCTAGTTCGGCGGAGCTAAGCCGATGGATGCTGCAGCTGTCCCGGTTACTGAATCAGATCAGTCTCTCTCCACAGCTGCAGCCTTGTGCTGAACACAGCAGTTTTCTCTTGTGCACACACACGACCCACACACGGCAAACGTCCACTTCATCTCCATCGGGGGGGAAGACTAAGGAAATAAAATAGAGAGAAGTCAGTTTTATTCTTAGGAAAACTGCCTGAAATAGGTTTTGAGAGCAAACGTACCTTTGCTGTTTTTCACGGTCGAGCACGAGGGGATTAGCCAGTGAGCCTTGTTGCTCCTGATTGTTCAGCCACTGCCCCTCTCTGAAAATGCGCCATTGGAAGCATTACCGAGCATCTGCTTTGTATTTATTTTCAGACGGAAGATGTGGTGAGAATAATTGCTCTCCATTATCTTACGTTGTCCTAGATTTTTGATCCCCATGCTGTCGAATGTGTGCGGGAGGTCAATCGTGACATTTGACCGACATTTTTCACTCGCACCCTCCTTTCCCCTCTTTAACCAGCTTTAGGGGGATCGGCTTTAGGTCGGCTGGGCTTCCAGGGCGCAGACGACACTGGCAAGTGTTGGTGGGGGGTTGTTTTGGTTCCCTGGCATTATGCATATGGAGCCAAGGCACCAAAACAAGCCGTTGACAAAAGGCGGCACACATGCTCAGCTCTCGCCCCCCGGAGGCAGCCTGTTTGCATCCAGCGGCCCCTTTCATTCCCACGGCTCTCCTCCATGTGGTCGCCGGCCGTCACATAACGCCTCTCCTCTCCTCTCCCCGTGAGTGATGAGGCGCTGCATGATGGAGGGATTTAAGGAAAACATCAACGCCAGCCTCTGGCCGAGGGTTGTTATCTGTGAGATCACAAATGACGCAGCTCTGGCTGCCCGTGCATGCAGGCCTCTGTCAGAGGCAGCGCGAGTGCATGCGTGTGTGCGTAGATGTTTTGCCTGCAGAGTTGTAATAGGGATTAATGGTGCTGGTTCTATTACTTCACTGCGCTTCTCTACTTTTTGGCATCCAGCACCAAACCACAGATAAATGTTTTCCCACCAAAAGGTTGCGACTTATTTTAGAAATACTCTGGCAGTGCGCTCGCCCGCATCCACTAAGCTATCTTAAATCCCGACATTGTACGTCAGCGTGAATCCGGCCGAAGCGAGTGCATGCCTCTGCGTGCCTGCGTCTGTGTACAGTGAGCGTCGGGTTACAGAATCACGCTTCATTCATGTGAGTGTGTTACAGCGCTTACAGACTTAATGCAGACCTCACACGGAGCTTTGTTCTTCATAATCTCATTAGCAGGCGAGCTACTAATATGATGTCAATTCATGATAATACGGCGAGTGAGTCGCAGCAGCGTGTGTGATAAAGGCCAGAAGCAGCTACGCAGGCGTACAGTAGCTGCCTCACTGTGATTGTGAGCGTCCTAGAAAATCTGGGACAAGAAATAGAATAGTTTTATTTACCGTGACTTCAGTATCTATGAGAAACAACCCAATTAAACAAAATATGAACACACGCAACAACAGGAAAAGGGCAACGTGTTGTACATTTACATATGGTATTTACTCAGGAAATGTTTTTGTGTCACTGTGTTTGCTTGGGTGAAGGTTGTTGTGGTGAAAGATCACTGTCTAAATACACCCGTGCTGTTTAGAGCAGGCCAGAGTGTAGTCCATTATTTTTGAAGCTGCAATTTCCAGATGTCCCCTTAAATGCCTCACACTGTCATAGGTGGAGATAGGCGGCTGCTCACAGCAGCGTTTAGTCTCGGCTCAGTGCCTGGATGTGCAGCTCACACAGACAGGTAGGTAGCCGTCAATTATCTGACGTTTTCTGACATTATCTACCAGGATAATAAAGGGCTTGAACTCTAAATAGAAACCACGTGAAGTGTTGCTGTCATGTGTCCTTGTTTTGCCAAGGACAGCGGCTAAATACTGTGTTGTTGGGCTGAAGAGGCAGCCATCATTTAGGAACCTGCATCAGAACTAAATCATGGAACACTTTCCTTATATATGTGTGTGTGTGTGTGTGTTTTTCAAGGAATGTGTATGTGCATGGACACTCGATCGCAGGCAGTGCTCTTAGTGAGCTTAGTTAGGAGGACAGAGCGGAAGCATTCATACAAGTTAGGCCTGATATTATTATTCTAAGGGGAAGAGATCACATTAACATCCACTGAGGCTCGTTCCCCATTTGTTCTCACTTAATAACGTTTCAAATAAAGGGTCATAATGAATACAACTGGTTACAAGAGGCACGTGAGTGTGTGAGTGTGTGAGTAATCGCCAAATCTGTTAGGAGAAGTAATATCTGTGAGTTGGGTCACTCAGCACTCCCTTTAATGGGATTTAGTGCCACCTCATGGTGTCTTGGTGGAGCAGCAGGCTGGCCCACTGACCATTAATCGTCTTTGTGTAATCTCCTTAGTCGGGAGGCAGCTGACTGTGACGCGTCGCTCCCATTGATTTGACACAGATATGCGGTCGTAACAGTGGGCAACCTTCTCACATCCTCCACTGTGAAGCTTCTCCTGTCACCACCAGGCGTCTTCCATTTCCTGAGCACCGTCTGTGTGAGGAGTGTGTTCATTACTATCCACACACACGCACACACACACGCTGGCTTCTTCCTGCTGACTTAAAGGAATGTGTGTTATTGGAGCCAGTTATTTAAGTCATCTGTTTTATAGTCATGCAAGTTACGTAACTAAATTAAACAAACATCCTTTTCCTATTTTTCATTGTAACAAAGTTAAATTTACTCTAACCTTTTCCCTCTGAAGCCCATCGGCCAACTCATAGTCCTAAAAGAATTTTCAGCGCCGATCATGTGGACTTCAAGGAATTTTTACGCCATTAATGCCATAAATTGTGTTTCCAGGCTGTGTGTGTGTGTGCGTGAGTGGGCACACACGTGTGTTTCCAAAGGAGAAAACAGAGCAGGGGAGAAAATGTTCTTGGCTACTTTTCCCGCTCCGGTTCTGTCACGATCCATCCATCCGTCTTCAGCGCTTGAAAACGTTGCAACGCATTCATGACGTTGCTTTTGAGTCTGAGCGACTGCGAGGGAGGGACGAGCCCGGAGGGATTTCACACTGGATTTATAAATATGTGACGGAGAAAGATTCCTCACAAAACACGTGAAAGAAAAAGAAGGCACTTGTTTGCTTTGTAGCTTCATGTGTGATGGAGTCAGTGTTTGTGGTTGAAAGCCGTCATCCTTTCTTTAAGAAGCTTGGTAGCATCATTGCCCTCCTTTGAGCTGAATACATCTTTACTAACACACATTGTCAGCTGGGTTTGTGAAGTATGTAGTTATTTTTTTTCACATGGATACAAACAAACACACCAACAAGCTCATTAATGCAGAACCACATGTTGAGAGAAGCCTGCTCTCCTGTCTTTAATGAAACACTTAAAGACCTCCATGCTGGTCTTTTCTCTTCCTCCGTGATCTCAGAGAGAGAACAACCCAGACTGGAAAGAAAGTGGTCAAAAGTCAGGTCTGACAGCAGAGACCTGAGAAGTCCAAATCTGCTGACCAGTATGTGACGGGAGGCGGAAGGAGAGGCGGAAGGAGAGGCGGATGGTTACAGACAAGCAGCTCGGGGTTTGTTTAGTCAGCGGGGTGGGAGAGAGCGATAACATTTTTGGAGGATTAGGGGCAGGAACTAAATGGCACAGCCACATAAAGAGGAAAAGGGGGTTGGGTTGGCCGGAATCAGGGCAGGAAGGAGGGAAGAGAGGAACGAAGGAGGGAAGGATCGGGACAGAGAAGATGTTACAGAGACAGCGAGTGTCAGAGCAACCGCTGTTTTTAGTCTTCACAAAAATGTAGATATTGTGTTTGTATAATTATAATTCTATACTACAGTATTTATCCTGTAATGCTGCATCAGTCAAAGTTAATGATTCATTTTTAAACTTGTCACTGTGGGAAATTTAAAGATCAGCAGGCTGAGAGAAGAGGAAAGAGAGTAGTGGGACATGAGTGTGTGTGTGTGTATTTGGGGGCGTTGCATCACAGGAAACAAGCTCTCCATCCTGCAGTTGAATGTAACCCTTTGGCCTTGGATCAAATGCTTCTCCGGCCTGAATACCATGAAGCCTCTGTCCTCTGCACCACGCACTGCTCTGCATTGCACGGACCGTCTGAGGGCCTGCAGGACGGGAGGGGGGGGTGAAAGGAACAGCAGGAGGAGGCAGGGAGAGAGGGGGTACATGGGACAGAAAGCAGGAGAAACAGCAACCGAGTAAAAAGAGCAGTGGACGTTCGGCGAAAGCACACATAAGCCCGCTGTAAACAAGTGGTATTATTGTTCTGTGGGAGCCCGTGGACACACACACACACACACACACACACACATCTTGTTAAAATGTGAAACCAGAGACCCTCACTCTCTCTGACTCTCTCGTCTCTGCTGCCGGCCCAACTGGCAAGCCGTTAAATTGGGGAGAAGTCTTTCCTATTTTTAGCCCCACGCTAGATGGAAGGAAGGAAAAGCAAACAGACAGAAGCTGCACGCGCAGAGACAGAGAGGCAGACACAGAGCGAGAGAGAGAGCGAGACAGAGAGAGAGAAAGAGAGAGAGGGAGGAGTGACTTATTTGTGAAGTCCTGCAAGTTCGGATGACTGGCTCATTGGTGTCTGAGGAGGACACATGGCCGGACTGGGCAGAGGGCAGAGCTCGCAGGCTGTAATCCGTCTTCAGGCTGGTCTTGGATATTACCGAGCTGTTTAAGTTCTCCAGAGAACTTCGTGAATGCCTCTTTGCCTTCTTGCCGGAGCTGAAGGTGAAGAAGGGGCTTACAGGAGGATTTCCCCGCCATGGAATGTTGTAGCTTTTCGAACAGGATTGTAGGAGGTTTTTCTTCCCCCTCTTGGGTTTGGAGCTGTGGGTCTGGGTCTGGAGAGCGTGTGCGCTTCCTAGAATTCCCTCAGAGACTTGGAACGTTAAAGTGGGAGGACCGCGGCTCGGGTAATGGTTTAACAGGAGAGCAGCCACTTCTGGCCATTTAAAACGTGCACCCGCGTTTCTTTTCCGGCACTTACACTCATCCAGACGAAGGGGTCCAGGATGCGGCGCTTTGACAAGCTGAAAAAGTCGTTCCCCTTCCTGGCGCACTTTCACGTGTATCGAGTAAGTCTGACAGCCCCGCAATCGAATGCTTCTGTTGTATGACATGGATCATGTGGTTCACCCAGATGTTAGACTGCAGCGTTTGTATCGTGTGTGTGTGTGTGTGTGTGTGTGTGTGTGTGTCGTGTGTTTCTCCATCACCATGAGGAATGATTTCAGGCCAGAGGCATTTCTCAGCAGGGGCATCATATTGTTTCTCTGCTCTCCTACATCCCTCCCTCCCTCCTCTCTGGGCTCAACTTGTTGACCGCATGTTTGCTTTTATAACAAAAAAAACAAAACAAACCAAACTGTGTTGTCTTAAAGCCCCTCAACCACAACTTCTCGAAATAACGCGATACGGTAGAGCCAAGTCCTACTTGGAGCTTGTGGTGGCCCTGGTGGGATTCCTCAGGGTCATTCAACAAGTCGCACCTCACAGTTTGAACATTACTCTTGCTGACCTCACACCCCAGCAGAATGCATCCTGAATATAACAGCGAGGCACACTTTGAAAGCGTTACGTTTACAGCTCATCTCCGTCCTCAGCAGTGCTATAAATGAATGTACAACATTGTATTTCCATGCAGAACCCAGAACCAAGAAATCCGCCCTGGCTCAGAGAGTTTTGTAGATGACTTAGCAGGTTTGCTGACATATAATACAAGGCTTTTAAAGACTTTTGCCCCATGCCCCCCAGTTGTGACACTGTCGTGGAAAACGGCCCAAGAGGAAGCTGACTTGCGTCTTTGGCACGGCCCAGTGAAATAACACTGGCGTGTTGGCTGCCAGAGGAGATCAGACCCCGAGCTGCTGTGCGGGCGATCATGGGAGTAATAGTTCATGCCCCACAGACAGACGTCCAACCCACAGAGGGATATTTTTGTTCATTTATTTTTTTACGCTTTCAACAGATCAACGGTTTCGTTATCAGTGGGAAATCATCTGGACAAACCGAGAGCTTCAAACTGTCATAATTATGAACGACAGATCCGGTAAACATGCCACATGCTAGCAGAGCCTCTGGCACAGCTTAGCACGTATTGGAGCAGCCAGACCGGCGGTAGTATCGCCTTTCTCAGTGTAAGGGTCAGACATGATGCAGCAAAATGCAGAATATGGTGATGGATTCAAATGACTGCAGCTGCATTTCGTCCTAAAGCTGGACTTTTACAGGTTATTATGTTACCTCAGGTTATTTACTGGCGATGTGGGCGGACCTCCTATTTGTGCTCCTTTCTGCTGTCAACACGTCGCCAGGATTTACATCCAGGCTAACATCAAATAATGATCTCTGTGTTGTGGAGGAATTCTTAACCGGAACAAATGGACGAAGCATCCTGCTGACGGGAGACAGGCAGCCAAAAGCTGCGTGTGTGGACGTTTCCAAAGACATATCAGTTCACCCGCTTTTATGGGCTTAGCTATGAATTTGTATCAGGATACAGACATCTGGCATAACCATTGGGGATCCCGGCAGTCTGTCCTCCCCGCCAGGGTTTTGCATCTTGAAAGTACACGACCAGTGACTCTGAAGAAGCTGGGTAAACATATCATGACGTGTATAGAGGTTGGTCCTATGCAAACTGTATTTTTTTTTTTTTAAGCAAATTCCGTATTTGTATGTGTGAGAGAAAATCCTCCAAGTCACCGTCATTAAGCAATAGGAAGTGACCTCTAACCAAGCCCATGAAAAGTGTAAATGACGGGGTGGAAGCTGTGACCCCTCTGACATTTTCCTTTGGACCATGTACCCTTGCCTCAGCCAGCACAGGAAGTTCCTCATTCACCGTCTAATTACCACTGGGAGGACTGACCCCCATGCCCCACGGAGCATCCACCCCGATGGTCTCCGCAGTAAATCTCGGCAGATTAGGACTCTTTGTCATTTCTGCGTTGATTAGGTGGGTTGACGGGTTCACCCCCCCACCCCCCCGGGTTCTGGGTCCAGAACTCAGCGTCCTGTGAAGAACGAGCCGGTTACACTGATTCGACGATGATGGATGGCGTCTTAAACTCGGGTGTTTTGTTTTGGCGTTGAAGATTGATGGTCTGACTCAGACTTGTATGGAGGGATGGAGTGTATATATTGTGTGGTCAGAGTGGTGAGGAGCCTCTCGTTTGTCTTCGCTGACGTATATGGACGCCAGATGTGCATCGCTCATCTCGTGGAGAGAATGTGATGTCTGCGAACTATCTGCAGCAACTTTTTGGGTACAGTCACACGCACACGGTGATGAGGGACCCATGTACAATAGTGTGCAGTTGTTTGTCGGCCCATTGACATGCAGCCCATGCTATATTTGGCCCCTTGCCTTGTGTGTCCTTGTTTGTGCGATGGCAACCCTATCTCCTGCGTGTGTGTTTATGTATAGTGAACTGTAAATGTCAATGTCCGAGGATCTGAGCAGGTATTTCATTGAGCTGTGAACCTTCGCTGTCGTGCACACAATGGCCGTGACTTCAGAAAAAGAATGGTTGCTCTCTTTCTTTCTCTCTCTCTCCGGCCGTAGTTGCAGACGCTGGAGGAGGCGCTGAGAAAACTGTCAAATGAATAATGAATGTTGAATGATTTAAACTGAGTTTCCTGTTTTCTGTGTGTGTGTGTGTGTGTGTGTGTTGGGGGGGGGTGCGCTTCGCAGAAGCTGGGCGGCAGCATGCAGTGTGAGGAGGGCACAGAATGGCTGCTAGAGCTGCTGATGGAGGTGCAGCTGCAGCAGTATTTCCTGCGGATCAGAGACGACCTCAACGTCACGCGCCTGTCACACTTCGACTACGTGAAGAATGAAGACCTGGAGAAGATCGGCATGGGTCGACCAGGTGAGACGTGCCGAGGACAGGGGACATGCTTTTGTTAGTATTTATTTTCTGCTTGATCCTGAAGATCTGGTGTCATGACTGGTGTCATCCCAGTGCTAAATGGTCTCTATACTTTATTTCCAGTGACTTCTCACATAGTTTGAATACGTTTCCCATCGTTCTTTCACGTTTAATCACTTGGATATTCTTTGAAATTCTTCAAACTGAGTGGTTTGAAGCAATCTATTCAATCTTTTTCTGTTCCTCTCTTGATTAAAGGGCAGAGACGACTGTGGGAAGCCGTGAAGAGGAGGAAAGCCATGTGCAAGCGCAAGTCCTGGATGAGCAAGGTGATCACATTATATGTTTGTGTCTGTCTGTCAGAGGCTGAGGCCCAGGTTGGTGGTTTGATTCCCTGGTGCACCATTTCATGCACCAAAGTGTTGCTGTGCAAGAATCTGAGCCCCAAAAAGCCCAAATACCTTTTACTGGAGTCTGCTTCACTGGATAGGAGTGACCATTAGAAGGTCATGGCTTTACTGGTTCGTTTAAGGACAATGTCAGAAGCAACAATTTCGGGGGTGGGGACACATCTGTCCCTTGCAAATGTAGCAGTCTGTAGGGAACATTCCCCTCAGGAGTACAACAGGGCTCGACCCTTCGCATGAGGATGAGCACGTCCACATTCAGACAAACACGTGAACACATAAGTCAAGCGTCACAAGAGCCAGTGTGAGCTGCGTTCACAGAAATGTTCTCAGGACGTCTGTCCCTTAAAGAGACAGAACATCGCCATTACTTCTCCACATTAACACAGAAAACCTGTGAACCCTCTGCATGAGTTCACAGAGGGACTGATCTCACGCACCTACGCACAAACAAGCGCGTGTGTGTGTGTGTGTGTGTGCTGTTCATAGTGGATGTCGTGGTGCCCAGCGGACGGTGCTTGCCATCTATAATTACACCTGTCTGTTTTCGCGTCTGGCACCATCTTCAGTTTGAGTAATCTGCTTTCTCAGCCCGCTCTGTCTCCCTGTCTGTGTGTGTGTGTGTGAGGGAGAGAATTTCGAGCCTCCTATTTGGAACCCGCTCACCGCCCGGTGACCAGAGAGGTGGTGGCGGTGGTGGTGTTTTTAAAAAAAGGTCTGTAGCATTATGTCATGTCTGGTCCAGTGTGAATGTGAAACCACACACCCCTGGCTACTGTTTATATCTGGCCAGTCAGATATGTTCGGCACTAGTCATTCATTGACACCTCTTTTTCACTGATGATGCCATTTGGGAATTTTGACCTTTGTGCGAAAGCCAATCCCGAATTCGCGTCTTTCATTCATTCATGCTCTGAATGAAAACATGCTTTCACCCTGAAGGAGGACGGTTACTTCATTTCTGACACGCTTCATGTTATTTATTGGCAGGAATTATGATGATGTGCAAATTTAGCTTTGTCTGCTACTATCTGGTATCAGCAGCATTCCTATGTGCATTCCTATTTCAGTAAACAGTCTTATTTAGGGGCTCTAAACAAAGCTTTCCCTTCTTGGCTCTGCACAGCACACACATTGTGCAGGTTCACATTTCGGGTTTTAAAGCAGCACACAGAATCCATCGCGATACAACAGGTAGGCCGTTCCTCAACAAACTCTAGCAATCAAAATGGGTCCTGCAGAGTTTTCCTTTTAAAGCATCTTCAGGAACACGCCCACTCGCTCATTCTCAATCCTTCCGCCGTTTTCCTTACGTAGGCTTATTTAGATATTCGGACATCACCCGCGTTTCTTTCACTGTAGGTTGGCAGGATAAGCTCTGTAGGAAGTTAGGAGAAGATTATGTCGGGTTCCGGAGGATGAGGGGCCCGGATGGAGCCTGTGAGCAGTGGTCTGATGAGGCAGATGAGGCTCGGTGTTTACGTTCAGGGTGAATGGAGGTCGTCATTTCGAGGAGTTTCTGCAGCTGCAGTGGACTCAGTGTCTCTGCAGGTGTTGAGACTGTTAACGGCTGGCTCAAGTTTTATCTGGGTAGAGCCAGTTGCACCTCTTTGCTGCTGATAACATGGATGATAAATGAACGAAATACATTCAATATCGTTAGCAAGACGCTTCTAAATATTGTTGGCCCATGCAGGGTCAATCGATGTGTGGGAGAGGAATGCCGTGGGATGGGCAGATGAAAGAGAAGGAGAGAAGAGATGGAGAAAGTCATAGTCTTCTTTGAAGCTTATAGAAATGGAAAGAAAAAAGCAGCTGTTAAAGTTAGGAAGCATAAACGAGTGTCCGGTGTCGTCTCTTTCTGTCCACCCACACTCTTCAGTCCCGTGTCTCCTGAGCGCAGATATTATCTCAGTCAAAGACAAAACACAAATGTTGAACCTCTCTTGTCTCTCAGCCTCTAATCTCTAATATATGACCATGTGTTGCTGTTTATTGACGGTACAATTCAACACGAGTGTTTCTCTCTTCCACCACTTCAGTGTTTTGCTTTCTCGCACACTTCCTCTTTAGGTGTTTAGCGGGAAGCGCCCGGACGGAGGGGACTTCCCCCAGCAGGGCCAGCCGACCTCCTCCTTTCGGAAGCTGTCCCCCACTCCACCCCTGGGCCTGGGGGACGGAGTCCTGTCCACGCAGCCCGCTCCTCTTGACGGGCAGCAGCAAGCTCTGACCTGTCTCATCCCCGAGAAGGACCTGACGTTGTTTGAGAAGCTTGGGGACGGCTCCTTCGGCGTCGTGAAGAGAGGAGAGTGGCTGACCCCTGCGGGGAAGGTGGTGAGAAGATTTCCACCTTAACATCTTCTCTCTCAGTCCTCTTGTGGAAATAGAATGAGCACATATGGGAATAAAACAGGAGATTCTTGCACAGCATGCAAGTGGGCGTGTTGAGGCCGGATGCAGAACTGTACCGAAACCCCCAAAAGAATAAAGATAGCTGAGAAAATTAAAAAAAAAATAGATGCCATACACATAGAAGAAACTACCAAATTGAGTTTCCAGAGCGGCTGCTGATAAGACTGGTGATCAAGTGCACTAAACGAAATCAGAATTTATCGTTGACATCCGGCCCCATGCCTGCTGCACGTGCACAGAATGCTGTTCTTGTGCCACAGTCTCTTGATGATGCAAACAGGCAGGCAGGCGGGGGTGAAAACGAAAAATGAATCCCGTGGCGTGAACTGATGCGACTGCTTTTCCAGCTCAACGTCGCCGTGAAGTGTCTGAAGACCGACGTGCTCAGCCAGCCCGACGCTCTGGAGGATTTCATCTGCGAGGTCAACGCCATGCATTCCCTGGATCACCAGAACCTCATTCGCCTCTACGGCGTGGTGCTCACTCACCCGATGAAGATGGTAGTGGACACACAGAAAACTCACCACAAGCACCACAGTTCTGTCTCAGGTCGGGGGCAGCGTCCCTCTCATGACCCAGTATGCGAATAATGTGAATGATGGCTGCACTTGAAGGAGCCTTCAAAATAAGAGGGTCTAGTTTAGGTTTTTAAAACCAGCGTCTGAGGCCCCTGATCTGAGACACGGCTACAGTGTATGCACACGTGGACTTGGTCCACTAGTTGAGTTGTCTTCTTCATGGTGTCCCTGTGCTATCACTTACACCCACACTAATCCTCTCTCAGCTTTATGACCTCCCAGTCGTTTAAATCTGACCCAGGTCAGGCCTCTCGAGGCTTTTTTGTCAAAACACGATCGACTGCAATTTCTACAATTTCTTTCAATTCTTTTATTTCTACACGCTCGCTCTTTCCATCCGCTTTCTTTTATATTCTACTACGGACTGCCGATTTCCTCGTTTCGCCCACGCTCTCTCGTCTTCTCCCGTCTCTCCGGGCTGTGTAGGTGACGGAGCTGGCTCCTCTGGGTTCTCTGCTGGAGCGTTTGCGATGCGTCCGTCCGCAGGGGCCATTGTTGATCCACACCCTGTGTCAGTACGCTGTGCAGGTGGCCTGTGGCATGGCCTACCTGGAGCAGAGGCGCTTCATACACAGAGACCTGGCCGCCAGGTGAGGCCGCAGTGATTTTTAATTCAGGCCGAGGCTTCGGCAGCCGAAACGTGTTTTTATTTAATCTTCTTTTTTAGGACATTTTGTTACTGGTGTGTTGAATCATTCGTATTCGCCGCCCAGTGATTTACAGGCCATTACAGAGAGACCTGGCACACGAGTAGAATGAGTCAGTGGCTGGCCGTCTGCGCTGGGTGGTCTAATTTAATGGTCTTTCCTAAATTAGTCATTTTGACTTAAGTGTTGAAACCGCTCCCATGCCTAATGTCTGGTCAAATGGTTTCATGAAACCTTGCCTGTGAGAACGTTCTTGAACATTAAAAGTTATTGTTTTCACAGACTCAGTATTGCTGAATCAAAATCGTTAAAGCCTAATTCCCCACCGACACGCTCTGTCTTTGGTGAAGGGGCCACGCGAACGTTTAAATGTGACATATCTGTGCTTCTTCAGGAACATCCTGTTGGCCTCGGCTCAGAGAGTGAAGATCGGGGACTTCGGCCTGATGAGGGCGCTGCCGAACAACCACGAGCACTACGTCATGCAAGAGCATCGCAAGGTCCCGTTTGCGTGGTGGGTGGACTGAAGCCTGCACACAATAACCAGGGTTATTGGGTTTGACAATTACTCACATTTTACCAGCGCATCTGGTCAGAGCTGCTTTCCAGGGCAGCTGCTGTCTCATGCATAACTCACGCAGCATCGTTTTTTTTTTTTTCCTGAGTACATACTCTGGCAGTCAGATGAGACCAGTCTGTCTTGAAATCCAGAAATGTGCCTGCGGAATTTGTTTTCCTGGATTTGTAATATTTGTTACATTTCAAAACAATCTTTTTTAAGTCACGCAGCGATGTTCAAAGAATCAATGCATCTATTTTAAATGGAGCTTTACCCCTGGACAAACCTGCACTCTAGATAACTGCTTCTTGTTGTCCAGGTGCGCCCCTGAGAGTCTGAAGACCAGAACGTTCTCCCACGCCACAGACACGTGGATGTTTGGCGTCACTCTCTGGGAGATGTTCACGCACGGTCAGGAGCCCTGGCTGGGTCTCAATGGGAGCCAGGTAAACACACACTCGTGAATTGATCCCATTCATGGACACAAACAAGATGAAGACAGACCCACAAAATATCATTTTTTTTTTTTTTTTTGAGTTTAGATTCTGCACAAAATCGATAAAGAATGTGAACGTCTTCCAAAGCCAGAGGACTGTCCGCAGGACATCTACAACGTCATGCTGCAGTGCTGGGCGCAGAAACCAGATGACAGACCTACCTTTGTTGCCCTCAGAGAGTTCCTGCTTGAGGTATTCCTCATACATGTTACTTTTCTTTTTTACTTGATGTCAATGAAAAGCAACTGAACTAAGGACAGGAGATGGGTATGAGTCTGATCTCCATCAGAATCCACTGCTTCCTCGATGTGCCTTTAGCTCCCTCTAGTGGACAGAATCAGCAGAAAACGAAAAGAGCTGAAAATAACTGAACTTGTAAATGTTTCCTGTGTGTGTGTGTGTTTCAGTCGATGCCCACAGACATGTGTGCGCTGCAGGACTTTGACGAACCGGACAAACTCCAGATCCAACTCAACGATGTCATCACCATCATAGAGGGAAGGTGAGCAAACACAGTTTTAAAAGAATGTTACCTCCCCAGCCTCACTTCTGATAAATCCAGTGCTGAATAAAAACCTTTTACACACGACTATTTCAATCTACACTTAGCATTAACGATACCTCCTAATTCACTGTCCGCCAGGGCGGAGAACTACTGGTGGCGAGGTCAAAACAAGCGCACTCTTCAGGTGGGGCCGTTCCCCAGAAACGTGGTGACGTCAGTGGCGGGTCTGTCGGCTCATGATATCAGCCGGCCTCTCAAGAACAGCTTCATCCACACTGGACATGGAGACACCAACCCTCGGCGCTGCTGGGGCTTCGCCGACAGGATCGATGAGTACGAACGATCCAACCTTCAGTATTTGGCACCCAGAGATGTTTTAACATGTTCTGAATATGGCACCGTTAAATGATTTATAAATAGCTGTGTGTGTATAATTAAAGTGTTGTAGCAGTAACATACTCTTACCGCTAGATGGCAGTGCGATATTATTTGAAATGTCCTCCTGCTGATGGCAGCACAATGACACCCAGGTTATCCAGCTTCACTGTATTGAGACTGAGTGTCGCTCTCCTCTCTGCAGTTTGTACCTGGGGAATCCGATGGATCCTCCTGACATCCTGGGTTTAAATCTCAGTGGGACTGGACCCACACAGCTTCCAGGACGAGCTAAAAGTGAGTGTAAGCTATGCCACAGCCATGGTGGTTCTAGCTGAGTAACACTGTGGACTGAACCTTTCCACTAACACTAGGATCAAGTCGTTAGGATTTGTTCATCGGGGCTGTCAGTTTTTCTATAAATGAAGCTTGAACCAATTTGTCAAGTGGGACTTGACAATATTCACAGACTGGAGTGAGATCAGGACAAACACGAGCTGCAGGCGCTGGTGTCATGATGCTCCATTGACAGCCAGTTAGATTCGATTTAAGATTAACTCGAGTAAAATGAATCTTAGAAATGAAATGAGCGTAGCTCTTGCTAAAACAGCTTCTGTCTAACACTTCCATTTTGCTTCCTGCTTCTTCTTTTTCTTTTTTCTAATCTTTTAATATGCGCTCCTGTCATACTTTCTCCTTCTCTGTCTCTTCTTCTTGCCGGGGCGGGTTCTGTTTCTCCAGAGGAGCCTCCTCCCCGCCCTCCTCAGCCAGCCGTGTTAATCAAGAGTAAGTCTGGTCTCTCTCAGCAGCTCCTCACCCACTGCTCCTGCCCTCTCTGTTCCCTCCTAGCTCCACTCCTCAAAGGTACATCCCGTAGTTGTTGTCTCACCTCGGCCTGGGTTTGCAGTGATTTCCTTGTCCGCTTTCATTTCCTTCCTCGCATCTTTGCGTCTCCATCTGTCCCCCAACAGCTCTGCAGTGTCCTTGCTGTGTCCCGTATGGCTGACTCCCAGTCTTTGTTGGAGCGGAGTGTAATTTGTGGAGTGAAGTGAACTCGGAGAAACCCCGGCGTCTTCACTTTCTGAAACTTTGCCGTAAATGAATAAGAGTGTTTGTTTTTGTCTCTGCAGAGCCCTGCTACGATCCCGTAAACGAGGACGAGGATCTGACCTCTGCAGGACTAAAGAGATTATCACTTCGCAAGACTGGTTCTGTCAAAAGCTTAAAAATTAAACCTGCTGCGTGGGTCTCTGCCTCCAAGCAGGGGATTAGCCGTAGCCCAGGCTCTGGCTACAACCCCAACGGCGAAGTGTCCCTAATTGACTTCGGGGAAGAGTTCCCCCCGCCCACTCCCTCCCCCTCCCCTGTGGTCGAAGTTCAGATCCCCTCTCTGGCGGAGCTGGCTTTGGATGCTGAGAACATTATGGACCGCACTCCTCCGCAGAGTCCGTCCAGATCGTTACCCCGCCCCCTTCACCCCACGCCAGTGGTGGACTGGGATGCACGGCCTTTACCTCCACCCCCAGCCTATGACGATGTGGCCCGAGACGAGGACGATATGGAGGTACGGTAGGAGATGATGCAGCATCTTTCACACTAAAATGAAACAGAAAAGTTTATTCCCTTTTTCAAGGGATAAATCTAGTTCAGTGCATGTCTGACAGCAGCCGTGTCTTTCCTCATTCAGGTGAGCTCCATCACCAGCTCAGAGCAGCAGCCTGAGGAGGAGCAGGGCGATGCTGTCAACCCAGATGAGGCTGATGTGGCCCCCTCCTCCGGACAGACGGAGCAAGTTGATGCTCAGGTCCCCGGGGGTTCAGACAGACCAGGCCTGGAGGACAACCTCTTCCTCCCCAACAAGCAGAGCCAGGGCCTGTCCGCGTCCTTTTCCCAGTCGGCAGAAATCTTCCAAGAACTCCAGCAGGAGTGCATGAGGAGGCTCAACGTACCGAAACGTGCGTCGAACGCGCCCTCCCAGACGCCCGCGTTGTTTCCCCACGCTCCCGTGACCCAGGAGGGAGAGGGAGACAAACCCCAAATCCCCCCTCGTGTTCCCATCCCTCCTCGCCCCATTAAAAGGGGTGACTACACATCCGCTCGCTGGTCCAGAGATCTTTCGCTTTCACCGACACCAGCAGACGCCACAGAGGACGTTTCAGGCCTGGATCAGAACCGACCACCTCAGATCCCCCCAAGGGACCCTTTGTCTCAGCCGGGCTCCAGGACTCCCAGCCCCATGGGCCCGTTGGTGGGCTCCCCCCAGCAGAGAATTTACTCTGTCAGCCCCACCACCATGCAGGGCCCCCTAACACACGCCTATGGCTCCTACCTCTCCACCTCTCCGGGTAAACTCATGCCTACCACACACAGCTTCGCCTCAGATCCTAAATATGCTGCACCCAAAGTCATCCAGGCGCAGGGGAAGGACCCCGTCAGTAAGGGCCCCTGCATCCTCCCCATCGTACGGGACGGACGTAAAGTGAGTAACACCCACTATTACCTTCTGCCGGAGAGACCGCCATACCTCGACCGATACGACCGCTTCTTCAGGGAGGCCGAGAGCGTTCCCGCGAGTGGCGTGGAGGAAAGGCACGCTCGGCAAGCCAACACCGCCACCGTCAGACCCATGGTGCTCAGCAACCAGACTGTCCCGGGACACGCCCAGGGACAGGGCCTTGTCCAGCTGGGTGAGCTGAAGGCTAATTTCTCCTCGAACAATAACAGCAGTCTGGGTGGACCGCGGTCAGGGATGAGGACGTCACTTAGTCTCCCTCGCGTCTGCTCAGAAGGGCTCACAGCACCAGCCGTCACCGGTTCCTGTACCAGGACAGATGGAGGAGTGAACTCAGCGGACAGGGTCAAAATGGTGAGGTCAGAGGGGTTGGCACTTTTCTTTTGCAACTTCATGGAACATTTGCATGCTTTAAATCAACCGCGGACCCTAGTCCCTAGTGGTCTGTGATGGAGTTGCAAGGGGTCCGTGATAATAAATAAATTCAAAAAAAGAATATATAGTTTTTCTTTTAAAAAAGATCAGAACATTCCTTTTTTTTCTCTTTTTTTTTCTTTTTTTCCTCTTTCTCTAATTCCATCTGTTTCACAAGTCGTTTGCGTTAAAGTTACGTCCTCAGGTTCGGTCCATTGTGCACCACATGTTGTGTTTGTTCATACACTGAACACAAGGGGGCAACAGAAGATAATCTATGTGTGTGAGCGCGCACATCTCCAGTTAGAGAAGAAGTGCAAATTGCTGGCCCGCACGTCAATGTCCTTTAATTGCTCATATCTTATTATTGATCTGATTACCTCCTTATTTTACTTTAACATGATTATCAGATGTTTTTCCATCCCTTTCACAATGTGTAAGGAGAAAACAGAACGTGTAATTTAAAGTATGTGTTCTGTGTCATTGTTCTCTGGAGACAAATGAATTGTGCCGTATCTGAAGGACGAGGGGCCAGTGAGGCTCTTTCTGCAGACCAAGTGATTGTGACAGCGATTGATCCAGATTGATCTGGAGTCAGAATCACTGTGAAACACCGAAGGCTCCGCATTGATCAGCCACTTGGTATTTGGTCATGGCCGCTGAGATCTGTGGCTGCAGTGGGAATGTGGGAGCACATAAATTGTACTGCGGAGGGGTTCAATGCCAGATGTAAACCGTTGACATCCATCGGCTGTTAGTTAAAGCAAAAGAAAAAGAAAGAGGAGCTGATGTAACATTGAAAGAAAAAAAAATATATATATATATACACATATTTTCTTTCAGTGTTCACTGTTAGTGACGTGAAAAATCTTCAGGTGGAATTAGATAAAAAGTTTTATGAGGTGATGGTAAAAGTGAACAGGAGTTCTGAAATCTGCCAAAAGTTCTCAGTTGTTAAAGTTGATACTGGGGATTTCATCATGAGAAAAGAAGTGAGTGGTGTGTTCTGTAGTCGACTCTGGGGGGGGGGGGTTGATGTTACAGATGTGGTGTGATGCTGCTCAGACTGACAGCACTGCTGTGTGATGCAGGTGCAGGAGGCAGTTCATGGTGTCACGATGGAGGAGTGCCAAGCCGCCCTGCAGAACCACGGCTGGAACGTCCAGAAAGCTGTGCATTACCTGAAGGTAAGAACATTCGTGAAAAGAGTGAATTGCAGCCATTTAGTGGTACCCCAAATTACATCCGCGCCCTCACTGTCCTCCACTTATCTGGGCTCCCGTCCGGAGGTAGCTGGCCCAGCAGGGAGTCCAGGGTCTCCTGCCAGGCTTTCCCAGGTCAGATGAGTCCGTCCGGGGTTCTCTTCCCTCCGAGGTTCTATTTCGAGCTCCCTGCAGCTGCTGATTTCACTTTTGTAACCAAAAATACCGTTATAAAAATGTTCATTTCAATCAATGATGATAAACAGTGTGAGTGTAAGGTAGATGCATAAACAATGCACATACCTCCTCTCTGTGCTTTCACCAGGACGTTAGATCAATATTTGCTGAACTTATATTGCAAATTATATTGCAATAATGATGGATTTTCGATTTAGTGCCGAGCCCTATGAAAACCACGTATATCGCTGCTATGCAAAACGCCCATCCGCTCAAAGTAAAGTGAGGATGGTTTCTGGAACAACCACAAGAGTGAATGAAGGTAAATGGGGGGGGAAGGAAAAAAAAATAGAAATGAAAAGTCAATGTTTAATTTGAAACTTTTGCCAATTCTTCAAGCCACAGTTGTGCACAGATCCTGACACCGTGTTTCTGGTGCTCCAGTGAATTGGATGATGATACTGCAGCAATGAGGTTATTAAAATAGAAGCAGAGTCCTGTTGGTAATGCTGCTGTGCTGCAGATGAGACCTCTGAGATCCTTTTCTCAGGTCCTCACCTATAATCACTTTTTTTTTTCTTTTTGTTTTGCTGAGGTGATATCTTCAAACATATCTCTGTCCTTTAATGTAGTCCTCCCTTCGTATCCAGGTTTGGTCGCAGAAACCTCGTCAACCCTTCAGGGACAATCAGGTCATTACTGCTGCAATGAGCCGCCTATAAATAAAGAGCATATGGACTCACTGGTGTGTTGACAGAAGACCTCAGCACCGCCTTAACCGGCTGTGGCTGGGCCCGCGGTGGGGTGGGGTGGGGGGTGGGGGGGGGAGTGGAGGTCGGGGAGAGAGCACGAGGGAACACTTGAGTGCTCCTTTATGGAGGCAGCAGAGTTTACAGGAGCATAACAAATGCAATGCAGAGGTCTCAATCTATGCAGCGGAAGTGTTTTAGCCAAGACATTTAGCGTCTATAAAGAATGGAACACGTTCACGATGTGCTTACTGCAGCAATAACGCTCACATGAGGGGAGGAGACGAGGATGCCGCCGACCTGCGTTTGCGGCCTCCCTCACTCAGGGCTTCTCCGTGTTCTCTGCAGGTGGAGCAGTTGTTCTGTTTGGGTCTGAGGAGCCGGCCCGAGTGCCTCAAGCTGCTGGAGATGTGTGACTGGAACCTGGAAGTGGCCAGCACGCAGATGTTAGATAACTATGGATCCACGAGGCAAAGGTACCGCGCTGGGTGCTATTGTCGCTTTACGGATCACGGCTTCCCATATAGAGCGTCGAACTTTTAATGGGCCACACTCTCTTACTGCCCAGCAGTAACTATCCATCTGTCCCCTTTATTATTAATTTAGCTTGATCACATTATACAACACCCAGAGGCTCTGATCTCCATGCTGAACCTTGCATCTGCAGCCTTTCCTCTGTCGCCGAGAGAGGCAATTGTTGGATATTCTTCCTCCAACAAACACTTGGTTATTACATGTAGTTTATTAAGAAGTTAACAGCAGACACAGAGCACTGTATTCAGAACATGAGGCTTATCCTGGTTTTGCTTGTTTGGAGCAGACTGTTGGCTCACGTTGACACTCTGGAGCGACTCCATCGCGAAATTACAATTTTAGTAAAATTCCTGTTTGGTTATTGTCAGTGTTTTTCATAAAAATCAATTTGAACTGTGTTTGTCAGAGGTCTGCTGTGGAATCAGCCCAATGTTCAACTTTTAAACTAAAAGCTCTGCATTTCCGCTTGATAGAGAACGTGTTACAGGAACAAACGTCGTGCTTTATGAAAACAAATTTGCGAGGAAGTGATAAGTAGATGCACATTCAGCATGTGGCGGTGTCATGGAACGTTGAGAAATCTGGGTATTCGTGTCACTGCGTCGGCTGTTACCATGGCTGCCGCAACACGTCGCACTGTCAATTTTCAACATGTCCCCCCACTTTGGTTGGCGGCGTGCTGTCAGGGGTTGAAAATACAGAGACATCACTGCTGGGACTCGGTCATCATGAGTTCAGTGACACAGAATGGAAGAGGAACATTTCCATACATGCAGGGAATTGTTGTACAGGCTGTGTCACAGTTGAACCGCTCATAAGACCTCAGGAAAAAACAGTGCGAGCATCAGGCAGAAACCAGGCTATAATGTATACAAGCACCAGCGTCCTGGTTACTGAGAGTGCTCCAAGTGAAAGTAAAAGTCATCCAGTATCCAGAGCTTAAAAGAGGTTTTGATTAACAAGTTGATGTTTCAGAGTAAAGTTAGAAAACTTCATCTGCAATGATGCTGCATCCATGATCAACTAGATTTAGTTTTTTTAATCATAGATTTTATGTGCAATAGTTTCTCATATAAATCATTTTTACTGTGGTTTGTTTTGTTCAACTGTTCTAAAGAAAATTATGTAAAATATGGCTTTTAAAAATGATTTCTAATGCGTAGTTCAGCTTAAAAGCCTCAAAGTTGGATCAAGAAGTCGGTCCTGCAAAATAAATGTAAATATATTTCGAGTCAATTGAGGCGCGTTTCATCTCACAGCATTCTCAGTCTCATCTAAATCTTATTTATATTTGCAGACGGTGACAGAAATCTCAAGCGGCTGCGCTCTGGCTGGAACGTCATCCTTAGTAAAACATCATCAGGGGAGGTGATTCGGCTCCGTTCTGCGAGACACCTCCAATCAGAAGACTGTTATTTGACTTCTCACCCACAAATTCACAATGAGTTACGGCTCATTCAGACTGACCAGGGACACAGGAAAAGAACTCTGGGGTCAGAAAATAAGAAATTTGGACATATTTTAAATTCATCCTTGTTGCACTTTCTAAGAAGTTGTCCGCTCCCTTTTTTTTTTTTACAAGGTTGTTAAAGGCAAAAAAAAAAAGTCAGCCTAAAATGTGTCACTCAAACACTTCTATCAGAGTCTGTGTGCCACAGAACTGCCAATCATCCCTGTGCGCTGATGGGCTGATGGGGCAGAGAGATACTTCATTGTCTTTCTCTTTCTTTTTCTAAATGGCGCTGTAAAGGCCACAACGAGATGACAAGCACAATATACACGTGAGCACTTTTTCTAATTGTGCTTGAACATGTCGACAGTTTTGACTGGAAACTGGGATCGTGTCTCAACTAAAGCTTGTGCAGTGAACCTGTGAGGCAAAAGGGCTTCAAGGGCCATGGCGAATAAGTCATAGACCTCCACGACGTGGAGGCACAACACGCCACAAAGCCAATATCTGACTGGCAGGAAATCATTCTGCCTCTTGGCTGTTATCAAGAGGTGTGTGATCACAAAGATTGAACTGGCACGATGTTATAGAGTGGGGAGGGAAGTGTCAAAGGTCAAACCAGTCCAGTGTTGACCAGAGAATGATTATTTCAATCTTTTAAAGACCAACAAACAATCCACCCTTTATAGAGAGACATGTGTAGCATGAGATCCAACTATATATTTCTAACACAGGGAGAAGAGAAGACACTGCCACTGGACAGGCCATTTTTTTTTTTTGGAAAACCGGCTTTGATTATAGCCGAAATTGTAGTCCCTGTCAGACCTCATCTGAATTCATCTCAGAGCTGCCCAGGACCTGAATATCCACTTTGTGAGTCAGTCTGAGAATTCAGGGAAAATTAAGGCCTTTAAAAACTGAATCACAACAGCAAACCATTGTCATCACTCAGCTCCGGGCACAAAGGTTCCGAGGGTATTTCACCCAGGAAATATAGCAAAGAATGGAAGAGCACACAAACAACAGAAAATGGCTGGTCCATGAGCTGAGCTGCTGTGGTTTCAACCAGTAACCTGTCCGTCAGACTGGAAGTGAAGCCTCACACACTTGCTTTAAAAAACAATAATGGATTGGTTTTCGATGGCTGTTTTTTTTTTTTCAACCAATCAACCAATAGATTTCTTTCTGGGACCTTTGGGAGGTTTAATAAATGCAGTACATCACCTCCTTGTTTTTTTTTTTTTAAACCAATAACATTCGGGTTCTTTGGTGAAAAAAGCACATCCATGAAAGCCCATGAAAGCACAGAGTTCATTGACTGTCACGGTTGCCCTGGATCAGTGACACCACCATCCCTCGACAATCTACTGGACTCACCGTAAAAGTTTTTAAAAACCATTCATCTCTTCATTTACAAACACGAGGCCCGGGCTGAAAAAGACTGAAATTCCTCTTTGGGACTGTTCTTGAATATATTTGTGCAAGCGGCACCTGGTGACTAACGTCACAGACCCCTTATTCTGTCCCTCTGAGCACTTTGTCCCACTCGAACCTCCTGTGCCCCAGCTGACTGCTCCTGCCAGCTCTGTGTTTGCTCCATGTTTCTGAAGTAGGCAGCCAAAAACTTCAAGGGAGAGAAATGAACCCAAAGGCACAGATCCTGTTCCATAATGATCGCTTTAAACCACATTATTAAAAACCTCCATTACATGTCCAGTCTGGCTGGACGCGCAGCTGGACGTGAGACATTCTCACAGTTTGAGCAAGGACTGCTTTAAAACCTGAGTTAGAAAACTTTTGGGCCTGTGCTGCTTTTTAATTCTCCGACATGTATTTGAAGACTCAAAGAAACGAGAAAAGAAAGGGCAGCAAAAGGCATTTGACCAGCTTTAACCTCTAAAATCCACTTTGCTATTGACAGTACTGAGACAATGTTTGGTCATCACACATGATCCCTATGGTGCTTCTCTCTATAGCAACAAAGAGCCATCTTTGCCAACTGGTGCACATCCATGTAATTACCATATAAATGTCTATGGCCTTGGCTTTGCTCCCAACCAACCCCTCTGTATGCCCCAATAGAGATAAAAAAAAAAAACCCAGTGTGTGACACGTCTGAGCCCAATCTGTTTTCAAACGGTCTCTGAAAAAAATCCTCTGTAGAGCCACAGCCGGAATGTTTTCTACCTGAGTGAGCAAAGAGGCTCGAACAACTAAACAAAAAAAAAAAAAAGGATGTACAGGACTGATTAATAGAAAATGAAAACAGTCCGAGCCTTCTCCTGTGTGCAATATGGCCGCTGTAGAACCTGTCCATCCATCAACGCCACCATGTCCCGAAAATATCCCGGCGCTGTCGCCTCTGTCATGATGTATTCTCGCGAGTGAGCGCACACCGATTCCAGTGTCAAGTGTTTGGTGACTCGGTTTTCCTCCCCGGGGACGGAGGAAGATGTTCTTAATCACTGATCCACAGTCAGTTCTGCCGTTTCCCCTCCGGCACGTGTTCGCGTTGGAGACGACTGTAAATCGGTGCACGAGGACAACTGGATGTGAGGACGCCCCCCCACTCCGTCCACGTGTTGTTTGTCTTTATACCAAGCTGCTGTAGTGTTAGAAGGACTGAACCTTGTGTTGTTATGATCAACCCAAAGAAGCGTTGTCCTGTGGTGGTGTTGACCTTGATGTTTGGAAAGCAAAATCTCTGTTCAGCTCTATAGCTATTTCACTAGAAACCGCTATTGTAAAGTCCTGTGTATTGTTTTTGCTGTTCTTTTGCCGTTTCTCTCGTGTTCTGCTTCCCAGGATGTGATTTATTTTTTCACCGCCTACTGTACAGCTGGTTTTCATTGTGTCTCTCCGCCGGGGTCGACAGAAAAGTTGAAGAGAAGTAAATGCTGCCGAATTTATTAATGTATTTTTTATTAAAGAGTTAATTATTTTTTACCTCTTCTGGTCTGCCGTGCAATCTTTATTCCGTCACACTGATCTCTGCGGGTGGGTTGTCTCAGTCAGGTGCTCCTGACTTTTTACAGAATTTTTTGTCTCATGCTCACTGGAACTTTCCAGACATTTTCCTGTTTTTGTGAACATGTCTGTGAAAGGTTAACAAAAAGTGAATTTTTTTTTAAATCATTTTTGTAAGTAAGGTAAACTGTAAATACCATTTCATGGCAGTTTGTCTAAAAATCGTGTGTAATATGTAAATTCACTGACACAAATCAACAACAGGAAGGCTGTAACACCGCCAAAACAAACGTTTTTTAAATATTAAACAACACAAAACACACAACATCAAAATCCTTGGTTGAGGCCCAGCAGTCAATATTTTGGGGATTAGAACGCAACCAACATGTGTCAGCATCCCGCTGGTGTGTGTTTTCTGATGTGTCATACTCTGGACGGTGAGTCATTCAAAACAAAGAATAATCGGATTAAACTGTGATGAAAACCTTTGATCATTGTTCCCCTAAATGTTTACATACGACAATCTTCTCTGTGGACAGCTTCTCCATGAACCGCTGTACGTGTGAGCAGCTCTGGCTGTGTGATGTAACAGATCAATCCAATCAATGGGGCCGTGTTTGTGTTTGTGATCATCGATGTTCTGGCGACGTTAAGCCTTGATCCCGGTGAGAAAATTAAACCCAGACCTTGCATGTGTCTGCTGAGCATTGATCCTAAGAGCACAGATATCAATTGACCTTCGTATTGTATATTCATACCATCTGCTACAACACTTTAAGGTTCATATAGTTCATGGATTGTTCTGATGTGTTGGGGCCTTAATGAGCGAATCACAAATCCATTTGTTAACTGATGAAAGGGCAGGAATCCCGCTGAAGAAAAAACGTCTGCGGGTCAATGGAACATTATCATGCCATGAGGGTAAACAATGCAGCTGAGCACAGGAGGGTGCAGTTGAAATTTTAAAGCATCTCAGAGGCTAAAGAGCAGCTGGACCTTCAGTCCCAAATACAAACATTACACTTTTATCCTCCCTCCCTCGCCAATCATCAGCTTCCCTGTCTTCCTTGGCTTGAAAGAACTTCTGCTACTGTACTGGCGAGAGACCCAGTAGGCCTTCCATTCATCTTAGTGGTGTGTGCATGTGTGCACGTATCGTTACTCAGTCCCTGGGCAAATTATCAATGCTTGTTGTTGTACTATAGGATGCTGGAGAAGAGGGCTCACAGGGGTCCCTGGAGAAATTATTGTAGTTTTGGCTCAAGAGAAGAGTGGAAATAAGCTGCCATGAAAGTGCAGGAGGAGTTTTTTCAAAAATAAAACATCTCATATATATTTACAGTTTGGTTTATAGAATACAATTTCAGGTTCCCTTTTTTTTATTTTTCTGACTTTTTTTCGGAAAAGGGAGATTTATTGTTCTTTCTCCAGGACTGTACATTTTTCCTCAGCCGCCATCTCCTTTCTTGTTTTGAGACGAAACTGAAGCTCAGAGCTACAGCACAGGTGCAGGCGTTTCGGCTAGCTGCGGAGCAGAGAGAGACAGATGATGACAGGATGATTGGGGAGAGGAAGATACACGGGAGAGACTTTTGAGGGGTCGAAGAGGAGAGAGAAGAAAGGAAGAAGAAAGAGCCTAAAAAGAGACAGATGGGGGGGGATCTCTCTCATTCTTTAGCTCTACATCTTGAAACGATTCTCTACGCTGTACCTTGCTATTTCTATTTGATAAGCAATAGAATCAAAATCACTGGAGCAGTGCCCACTCGGAAGCTATCTGTTTGGAATGAACTCTTCTCTCCTCCTCGCTTCTGTTGCTCTTGAGCAAGTGATTCCTTGTCATCAGTTAGGCCTCCTCAAATGGAGATTTTTATAAACGGTGAAGTCAGGGAACTTTGTGTTCAACCTGCCGGGTTTATCTGCAAATAAAATGTAATGTTAACTCACTGTTTTTTTTAGAAAACTATAAAAACTGAATTGTAATTGTTCCTGAGCCAGTTTATTTAGAACGTTTCATTCAGTAGTGTTTGAATATGTGCATGCAGTCCGCAGACCCCTTAGTTTTATCTGATTATGAAGAACAAGGCTGAACTCAACTGAGGGTCGCTAAAAGCTGCATGTTGCTGTTACGGTGCAGCTCGCTTCGTGTGTGCAGTCGTCACAGCGACTGATTAATGATGTGTGAGGGAAGGACATGCTATTGGCGACTTACATAAGCCCACTGGGGTAGACAGAGGGGTGGGGCGGTTCGTCATTGAGAGTGAGGACAAAATAATGAACCTTCAACCAATTAATCATTGTGCTCATGGGTAATGGTAGTCCACTGTCCGAATCCCTGCCTGTGCCTCTAAGGTTATTATAGAATTATCCCACCTTTGCCACTATTGTCTAACCTTATTATTAATTATCTTATCCCAATATACGCTGCCCAGACCTCCTCCCTGTAACACATTAATGTTTTATTGAATTTAATCTCCTAAAAGACCTTTAAATTACAAGATATAATTTTATATGTCTAAGCATGTTCCATTATTCTGTATAATGAGACAAGCATGTGACTTATATTGGTACATTATGTGCATCTTCCCCCTGCCGACATCCACTCAGGGATGTAATTGGATTTCTGGGAAGTGCTGCCACACACGTGCACACCTCATGCTGTACAGAACATGTGCACATGCAAAGTGCAGGACTCCATTATATTGTATGATTGCGCTTCTCACCACTCAGTCCTGACAGACAAATAGCCAGAGAGGCACTCTGGGTCTATATGCTGGTGTGTGTGGTGACAGTCACTGTAGAATCATCAAAAACCCATTTCTCTTAAAAAAAAAAAAAAACCTAATTGCAAATCCCACTGGGTAATTAGGTGAAAGATGTACCGATGGTGAGTAAAAGAGACAGAAATGTAGTAATGGAACTGCCATTTTTTTTGTCAGGTCAAGGGAAGAGCTGCACACCAATTAAAAATACGCCATAATGAAGAAATGACACAGAGTGATGATGGGCGGCGGAGGAGGAGTGCTCGGGGGATCAAGGGAGCAAAGACAGGGTGTTCTCAGGAATGGCTGATGAAAAGATTCGCAGATTTCATTCAAAATGTGTAAACTGAAGAGGAGGAGACGGTGAAGAGGGAAAGAGAGCAATGCAGAGGGGGCAGAGAATGAAAGGGAAGGCAGGAAGCAGCGGAGGATTTATGCTCCACCTGACAAGAGATAGATAGATAGATGGCGGGGGGGGGGGGCAGACAGGGCATATTTTTTGTGGATACCCTGACAAGAGATAGATAGATAGATGGCGGGGGGGGGGGGGCAGACAGGGCATATTTTTTGTGGATACCTCTCAGGAGAAACATTTCCTCGGATTGTTTTTTTTAAGAAAGATGCATTCTGCTACACATCACACTGATTAGTGTTCCTTAATTAAGATGGTATAAACTGTCCAAATAATCTGTCCAGGACCAATCCATGGGAATGAGGTTAAATATTGAAATGAAATCATATTCCCACAGAGTACATAGACCGCCCAGCTGTAATTATTCCTGCATTGTTTGAATATGAAGAGGTCTCTTGGCTATGGGAGGGGGCCACTGTGTGCCTATAGCTTCCACCAGGTGCCATGTTTGTGCTTGTGTCTGGCTGTTACTGCTGAGCTGTGTGCATTTTGATTTTTTTGAGGGAGCTACCACTTGTCATTAGCTTGCAAACTGGTCTCCTCTCCTGGATAATTATGCTCCTTAAATTTAGTTGGCATCTGCATCTACTGGCCCTGTGGCAAGTAATGATGAAATTGGATGCTTATCACAGGAGCACGTTGCAGAACAGACACCAGACATTCCAACTCTGCAATTTTCTTTCCCACTGATTTATTTTGCTCAGTCAGGCTACCTTTCCAGCCGTGAGGACATGATCAGTCTGGGGTTTTTTTTTCACCATTTTTTCACCAAATTAAGGGTACATCTTCCCTGAAGCTTTTCTGACCAGGCACTTATTCAGATTGTGCAGGCAGAATTTCAGTCTATCATTTACTGCCTGGGAGGTGACTGACCTGCCATTTATCTTCTACAGTTTAGTCCACATTGCCCTGGGTACCTTGGAGTTTCATTCTAACTGATTTATTGTTATTATTTATTCTTACTATCATAAGAACAAAATAATGGACATTTACTTGGCTCTTCTGTAGGTCTACATGGATGCATTCAATCAATACCATCCTTTTCAGACAAAGCTGAATTTGGGAGATCTTGTGCGTGTAGTTACAGGACAACATCAGGACGAAAAAGAAGAAGAATATGGACGTTTACGTTCATTATTGGTCCTAAGCTGCAGCATGTACAGTGGTACTTTAAAAGGCAGTTATGGAGCAGTGGGCAATAACTAAATGTAAATGTTATGTGATGGGACCTGCTCTAAAAACAGGATGTGAATGTGCTCTGTGCTGCCCAACAGAAATGAAACTGTGGGTGTGTTGCAGGTGTGTTGCAGGTGGTAGACAAGTTCATGTTTATACTTGATCCTTAAATACAGCTTTAACACTGAAGGAGGAGGAGGAAGAGGAGGAGGAGGACAACAATGATTGAATTGTGCTTTCTGCCATTTTTGACACTGAAGCCACGCTGAAGTATGGATTGAACTTGGATCCTAAATTCTTGGAACCCGGACTGCTCATTTTCCCAGCTGTTACAAGTCAAAATAGAATTGAACTTTGAAAGTTTTACCTGATGTCTAAGTATAATATATTCAAAAAAATATGCATAAGCATATGGTGAGCAGAATTATATGAAACTTTACAGCAAAGAATTCAGACTTTATTTCCTATAAAGTAAAATACTAGTTCTTCTGTTTTCTCTTCTGAGTGTAACTTTTTGACTGTTTCTGCCTAGTCATCTGTATGTATGTATATGTGTGTGTGTGTGTGTGTGTGTAGACAAGATGGCAGCCAGAAGGCAAGATAACATAGACTTAGTCCAGAAGAAAACCAGAGCAAAAGTAATAAAACCCTCAGCTGTATGAACTATTACAACCCATTATGTGCAATTATGATGATTAACTCTCATTTGTGGATCTTTATGAGTTGTAATTATGATATTAACCACCAAAAATCCAATAAGAGCAGTAAAATGCGTCAATGTCCAACTGCAAAGACTTCCAGGTGAAGTCGTGGGAGTTTGGGAGTTCACTCACTGTCTTGCAGGAGGCTGATCACCACGTTGCACTGTGCGAGTCCCGAGGTCATTCAATCCTGCTTTGAGCGAGGCACTGCCTCTGGTGAAGGAGATTCAAGCAGTTTGGGGTCTGGTTCGTGACTGAGGCGAAGAAGAAGGGTGCAAGTGACAGACAAATTGGTTCATTGACGATGTGGACACGAAGCTCTCAAGGTGATTTACATTCTGAAGCTCTTCTTCGGTAAGGACAAAGGGACAATATCTCATGAACAGGCAGCAGGGAATATTTCCCATTTGGTGGCTGAGCCTCCTCCTTAGAGATAGGGTGAAGAATGGCGACATCTGGAAGGACTTCAAGTAGAACTGATGCTCCTGCACGTTGAAAGGAGTCAGCGAAAGTAGATTCGAGGCGTGCGCCAGATGCCTTCTGAATGGAGGTGATCGGGAACTTTTATATGGCAAAGAAGAAGACAAAGAACTTCGAACAAATCCGGAAAACTTTCTACGCACACACTCTGACTGGCCTGAGAATGACTCACGATAAGGGGAGGTGATGGGTGTGGGGTCTTAACTCCTGTGAGGACGCGTAAGACATATTTATACAAATTCATGGGTGTAGACATGAGAATGGGTCAAATTCAAAGAAGGCAGACAAGGCTGCAGGTATCAAATTGTGTTTTTTGTTCCCTTCACTTTGAAATTACTGTCACTCAGCCACCAAAGCCAGAGGACTGGGAGGCCATAACCCACTTGGCATAGCTGTTTACGTAGCATGTAGCATTCATGGAGGTTTGGACTGCAAGTCATATGTTAAGGGGCTCCAGTCTGAAACTGACTTGGCTGTGATCGCTGGTAACAGAGTTTCATGGGTACGCAGGGAAGGCGTACGCAAAAATAGTCCCTTGGTTGTGTCATTGTTACAGCAGAACTGAACTGGGTGAACTTCAATAAATGGGCAGCAAGGGTGGAGGGATAAATGTGGTTCCAGTTTTGTGTGTGTAAGTGGCAGCTGATAACACCACCATGGCTGTGCTGATCACAAAATTGTCGATCACAAAATTGTTGCATTATGAGCCCCACTCCTCCCTGCTGACGCTTTCACGACACAGCCCCAATTTTACTAATTATTGTTTTGTTGGAAAATGAAATAATGAAACTAAATGTCATGGTGTTAGAGGCCGACTGACCCCTGTTGCAGCCAGGTTTTTATGTGAAACCGTTATGTTTCCTTGGGCATATTCTGGCAAGTGTGCAGCCTGAAGCAGATGGTGCGAGTTGGGAATATTGCTTCATCACATACATTCGATTTTTACCGACAAGGAATAAAATATCACAAAACAATCAAGCAAATCAGTTAAACACTTTGTAGGACACGCTGTGGAACTCCTATCGGCAATTACATACCTGTCTCACACGATTCACCTTCTCACTCTGGGCTGGGAGTGAGGCACCGACCCAAAGGACTGATGCAGCAGTTTTGTTTATCTACATTGCGCTTTATCACAGTTTACATCACATTATTGCAATGGTATTTCACTTGTGGTTGCCCGCAGCGCAAATTCAGTCAGCCACAAATACTGGCCTTCCGTGTCTCTCGGTGTCATTGCGTTAAATTTGAAATTGCTCCATAGCAGGCACAATGCATTTCTCACAAACCCATAAACAATGGTGGAGTCCGAGTTTGACAGTTTTCTTTATGAATGGCTGTTGTTTTGTGGATTTTCTGCAGCTGATAACAACACACACACACAGATAATATATTAATATACTGAAACTTACTTTCACCACCACCCAACTTTCTTTTGGGTCCACAGTTTTTTTTTTTTTTTTTGGGCACAAACAATAGGACTGGACATTTCCACAGTGGAATCAACAATAACACAATATGGTATCAGAAAGAGTTAATATTTGCTGCCAGCCTTGTCTGGATGTCCAGCTCAGTGAAGTATGTGATACACCAAGCAGGAAAAAGACAGACAACATGTGCTGTGCACCCACTATGCTGCTGTGACCACGGAGCCAATCTTTTTCTAACCAAACAACTCAAAACTCAATCATCTGTCTCTGGATGCGTCGCTGCCTCTCTCTCCCCCTTTCCTCTCTCACTCTCAATGCCCCATTAGTGCTATGAACAGCCATGAGGGATGCCCAGGGCTGCTGGGTAAAACACTGAGTGGAGCTGACAGGAGAGACGGAGGAGAGTGCATGAACCAGGAGGATAACACCAGGGAAAGGAGAGATGTGTATGGGAATATTGTTTTGCCATTGGGAGGTTCAGTATAGTAAAGTTATGTATCAGCAGTAAACACAAGCACACTGCTCTTCACATTACGTACTATATCGACACATAGAGATACACACTTTGAGTTCTCTGGGACATTTTGGGGGATTTTAATGTACTTTCTGCGCAACTTTTTCACCTGGAACCTTGGCAACTTCTTGAAAGTGATACGGCGGGTTAGACATGTCAGGAAGAGCAAATCGTTGTGCAAATCGTTTGTCTCTGCGTTTTGTGAGACAAATCTGGCTTTACCTTCTGCCTCTCCCCTCAGATTATGACCACGTTACTGACACCCCCCTTCTCCTAATTGTTGCTATCAAAAACAATCAACGTTTCCTGTCAAAGATGCTGTTCATATGCAGTCAATTTGCAAAACTGAATATGGCCAGAATTGAGTTTTTCATTTAAGTATGTAGAAAACTTAAATTTGTAAACCAGGGATAAACTGAATATTTAGTGTCAACAATCCCCTCTTCTCCAGACAGTGTTGACTGTTGTTACTGTTGCATAGTTATTGGTTTTGCTGAGACAAAATGGTCAACGCTGACTTCAACTTTTTGAGGTTTTTTTTTTTTAATCTTACACAAGTGATTTATTAGCTGTGAGAGTGGAGAGGGTTGGTCATTATTAAAACTTGTGTTGGTGTAAAACCTTCATCTAATCATTCATCTGTTACCTTTAGGACAAATTCTGTCTAGCATACCCAGTTGTCCACCCCAGCTGTAAAATAAACTATTATACACATATATAATCAGAGTTGTGGTGTTTACCAAATGTGCTGCATGTGCAGCTGCAGCCAGATTAATAGGGCTAGCAGTGGACTAATGGAGCCTGGCAGCATCTTGCTCCCAGCTCTATGGGGAAAACCTCTCCTCTCCTCTCCTCTCCTCTCCTCTCCTCTCCTCTCCTCTCCTCCTCTAAAAAAATCCAATTTAATCTAGTCTTTCCCTGTATTTCAGATGTGATCTTATTCATCTCTGTTTTTATATGTCTGTGAGGCCTGATGTCAGTGATCCAGCTGCAGTCAGAAGGACAGCCTCTGATACAATATCACTGGGAACATCCTGAAATATGTCACAGGCTTCAACTAAATCTCAGTGTGGACATAAAAACTTCTTGTATCCTGCAACTTGCATGGAAAAAAAAAGACAGATGAAAGAGCAGAAGAGACACTGGATCACGATAGCTGAGACGTCCTCTCAAAAAGACTCAAGAAATAAAGATTTGCTCTTTTCAAAGGCTCCAGAAACCTTCAGATTAAGGCGGTTATTTTGAAGGCTTTCTGAGAGGAGATTGAAAAGGGAATGGAAGGTTTGTGTTTGCTGACAAGACAGTCTGCGCTCGTTTGCAAGATTAAAGGGACTGTGCTCTTCAGTTTGATATATCTGTTATAAAAGTGTGTTTCCGTACTGTTGGTTGAAGAAGTGCAGTGATGTAAGAACTGCTCAGAAATTAGAAGAAAAAAAAAAAACCTTGGAGACAAATGGCTGTCATCTGACCTTCAGGGACAATGGCCAATGTTTTTGAACAATGTAGACAGCAGATATCCAGAACAGGCATGACTCTTTATTCCTTTTGCTAGACTAAAAACTAAAATACAACACATATAACAATACTGTGTTCTGCCTACTTTGCTCTCCACATGAACCGTGTACCCTCTGGGACAAAAGAACCTCCTCAAACGTGATTGGTCACATATTTTGCCTCACCAACAGATATACACGTGCAGAACCTGTGTGTGGAGAGGAAACAGACTGTAGCTGGGGACTCAGCGTGACTGATTTCCCACTATAAGAACTCTCTGCTTGTGAAGCATTATACAGTTCAACAGAAGATTTACAGAAAATCTAGAAAACGTCCATGTAAGAGATCAACAAAGTTAATTGAGATGCAGAAAGGGAAATTTACGAGCAAACCCCTGACTGTGTGAAAGTACTGGCGTCGTTTCAGCGCACTGCAACCCTCAAAATAAAATAATTAAATTTAAGACGTGTATAACAGCTGCTCCTGGAAGAGCAGGCAGAGATAAAATGAAAAGACTGTGTCGTACTTATAGCCTGGTGTGTGTCTGCATGCATTTGCACAGCAATAAGCAACACTTACATGCATTTTAATGTGATGTATTTAATTTCACCTTTGAACGCTAATCTCTCTTTATGATGATATTGCCAAGCTTCATTGCCAATGCCAGTTTGACACTTTTTTCAAAAGGAAGGAAAAAATGCTTGGAAGGGAAATGATTAAATAAGTGCATCTAAATTGTTTGTCTAACCCTTTCTTCCTTCTCTTTGCCCTTTTGCGTCCTCCAACATGAAAGACTTCCATTTCACCCATGAAAGATCAATAATTTGAAAGAGATAGCTCACTCATTTCCCATATCGTATAGTTCAACATTCAGAGCAGGCAGCTCACCTTTCCCATCAAAGAGGAAAGGGAGGGTCAAAGCCCACATCATCTTTGACAAAATCTAGTCAGTAATGAGTCTGCAGACGAGCGCAGACGTTCGCAGTGAACTCTGGGACCTTCCCATGCTGGACGTCAAACATCACCGGCTCTGTCAGGCAAACACGGGCGAGATCATATGCAGATCATATGCAGGACCGGCATTAGGCAGCACAGCTGCACAGGTTATCTCCATCTGGTAATGTGTCTTGTTTGCTATACATATGTGAGACCAATTTGTTTTCTTATATTATCCTAATACAAGTCGGGAGTTCGCAGTAACTCATTTTCCTTCGCATTTAATTATCAGCAATCTCTTGAGAAAGGGAGGCTCTGTGCGCCTAAAGTATTTAATGAGAACTCGAAGAGTCTCAGTTCTATCATGTGATGTTACAGTGTAAAATCCCTCAGGTTGTTGGAAGGCCGGTCTTAGGTAATTGGCCTGTAGTAGCTGGGAGTTGTGTTTGTGTTTTTGGGCTCGCTCATAGCGATTAAGGGACAGAGCAACAGTACACATCACTGCAGCTATGCTGCTGGCATGGCCGCAGCACGGCTACTCCACAATCTTGAATTCCTTTTTGCAGCTGCAGAGGAGGGGGGGCAGATATTCCTGGCTGGCACTCACACCTGCACTTTTTTTTCCATTCAACCTTATCCTTTGAGGGTCATTTGGGGGAGCTGGAGCAAATTCCAGCTGACATTAGGAAAGAGGTGAGCACATCCTGAACTGGCCAGTGTATCACAGGGCCAAGACACAGAGACACACACCCATGGGAAATACAGTCCACAGTTGCACTTAAGGTTGAAATCCAAGCTCCAGATTCATGGCTCCTGTTCAAAAACACTCACTAACTAAACGTTAGACTTCCTTTGAAATTTGAAATTGCTCCATAGCAGGCACAATGCATTTCTCACAAACCCATAAACAATGGAGGTGTGGAGTCCGACTTTGACAGTTTTCTTTATTAATGGCTGTTGTTTTGTGCATTTTCTGTAGCTGATAACAACACACACACACACACACATACACAAACACATGCACTGACTGATGTGGCAAAGTACTGTTCTTGGTCTAGGATGAACCTCTATCATATATCTTATTGTTACGTCCACCAATAATTATTCTAATAACCTGTTCAACCACAAGAACAATCCAGAAGATGATGCCATTCATAACGTTCCTCCTGAGATTCTTTAAACGCGAACCAGTGTTTTCCTACTTCATGCTTTTATTTGCGCGTAGTTCTTGGTTAAGGGGCACGTTTTGATTTCAGGGCTCTTAGGGCAACAAGCAGGGAGTGGAGGAATGAAAATAATTAAACTGCTGCCGTTTAATATCTGCTGGAAAAAAAAAAGTTTTCCCCGCGTGACAAACAAGATTTGTACTTTCAGTCCAACTCACAGTGCGGCGAATGAATTTTATTTCAATTTTACTTGCAACATAACATTCAATTTGAACATGTAGCCAGTTTCTTTTTACTGATTCTGAAAAGTCTGAGCACATGTCATGGCTTAAAAGAGAATAAGGAAATGTAAGCAGAAAAATCTGCAGAGGGCAGACAAGCTTGGATTTTATCTTGGAAGCAGTGGATCCACAAGCTTATTGTTAGAACTGTATCCTGATCATGGAGTTCACGGCTCCCCCCCCCCCCCCCCCCCCAACAACACAAAGGGCTTCTTCATCTCTCACACACTTAACCTAACCTAGAGCTGGGTAAATGTGAAAAAAAAAAAAATTTGATGCGAGAGGTTTTTACCCAAGAGTCCTTCACACAGACACTTTGATAAATGGCCTTGCGTTTGCTGCATGCGTTCATGTGTGTGTGTGTGTGTGTGTGTGTGTCGCAGTACACAGAGGTTGTCACCCCATGAAACACCCCCCACCCCGCTCATTAAGCTGTCTGTGGATAATTAAACCTAGTTCTGAAGAGCGGCCATGCTATCATTTATTTACTTGTTTGTCTCAGATGATTCATGAGAAAGGAAAGAAAATAGTGAGGCGCCGTGTGGATTCTGCCAAGCAAAGCACATCCAGGGCCGCGCTCCCATTTAATGGAATAAAACAATGAGGAGAAGTCATGTGCATTCATATTCTATAGCGTGCGTGTGTGTGTGATCTAGCTCATGTTGTGGGGACCTGTGTCTGTTTACACAGTCTTCTTTTGAGGACTCGTCTTGCTTGTGGGCACAAAAGGATAAAGTCCCATTTATGTAAATGATTCTGTTTTAAAGTGCAAATATATATTTAATATATATTTAGGTTAAGGTTAAGCAATTAGTGACTACGGTTAAATTCAGAGGAAGTACCCATGAAATCAATGTAGCTAGACTTCATGTCCTCTTTTGGTCAGGAAGACAAGGCTGTGCATGTTTGTGTGTGTGTGTGTGTGTGTGTGTGTGTCCCCTACTACCTTTGGTGATAAAAAAGGGACTCTCTCTCTCTCTCTCTCTCTCACACACACACACACACACACACACACACACACACACACAAGTCTTGCTGCAGGGAAAAGGCTTGGAACTTGAAAATAGTTTCAAACAGGAACTGGCCTCCTGCTGGTGTGCGGTATAATAAAAATATTGTTATGTTTTCGACATAAATTGGCATCAGTAATTATACTACTCCAAAACTACTCCATGTTCACCAACATTGTTTATTGAAACTGCAGCAGAGCTGAAAACCTGCACTTGGCTCAGAGAGCAGCCTCAGATAATGGCTGATGCCTTTCTAAGAAACTGCCCCTCTGCAGTTTATTAACAGGAAGGATGAATCATAGAAACTCTAAATCTTGGCAAACAAGTCAGAGTGGAAAAGGGAAAGGATTAAAAATGAGATCAGTGCTCAGATTTCTTTCGATGTGAGAGTCAGACTACCTCTCCTGGCTGAAATGACTCTGGTAAAGACTGCATCTTTGCCCTTTGATATCATGTGAGAAGAAAACCTAATGGAATCACATATGTACGGTTCATGCAAGTAAACTAAACTAAAAATGTGTCATTCTATTTCCCTGCAGCCATTTGAACACAGATGCTGCAAACTTTACGTAATCAGCTACGGGGCATCCTCGTATCAATGTAGTGACTTTCACCCAACCTCTCATTCAATTGCCTTTTAGAAATTAGTTTTCTTTGCCTGTTAGATCTAAATAAGACCGAATTTTGAGCAAAGGTGAGTAGCAAGGTGGCTCAATGGGTACCATGGCTCCCATCAGAATGACCTCATTCTGCAAGGAAAATCCCCCCCTTTAGTGTGTGACACTCACATAAAGAGACTCTTTCATAGTTACAGTGATCTTTTGTAATAAATATAGAAAAACGTTTTGTGAGAAGCCAAGATTCCGTTCCCTGGTAATTGCACCAGCATAGTCCCATCCTTGAATCACAGATTTCACCAGAGACCCCCCCCCCCCGCCCCCGCCCCTTCAACCAGAGGTCACCGTGCTGTTTTCTCTTATTGACTCGTTTATTGACTTTTCAGAGATTACATAACTGAGAACAGAACACAGAGTGCAGCACATTATTCAAAGAATTAATGTAAGCCCAACACAAGCTATTATCATAGCTAACACTGTTCCCTGGAGGCCAGACTCGGCTTGCCCCCCTGGAATATTAGGATGATGACTGCACAATGGGTATCCATAAAGGACAGCTCAGGTACTGTATACTGGAAGTGTTCCTTGGTGGCTCTGCCTAAAGTGCATGTTTTATACACAGCTCCCATGGTAAACCATTACTGAGTCGGCTGTAAGGCACGGCACCCACCCTGGGGGAGGGCCGCAGCCAATTAAAAGAAACCCTGAGCGGCTCTTGTGCTGGAGTAGGTGACAGTCTGAGGCAGGTGGGCGTGGGTGCCACCGTGAGCTAGAGCACATACAGCACGAGTTATCAAAAAGAGGTCGTTATGTTGGAGCGTTTGCACACGGGATCCTGCATCTGTGCCAGCCATTCAGAGAAAAGGGGCGTGACCGGAGCGCGCACGGGGGAGCGTTCGTGAAGTGGACGTCAAACCTCGGGCTCATGTGACTGTTATTTATAAATAGTTCACCATGTGCATTTTCAGGGCTGATGTACCTGTCACTCGCACTGTGACAGTGAGTAATGAGCGCCACTCAGCGCTGCATTTCATTCACTGGGCAGATACTCCTTCACTTCCAATTACAGCTTTATAATTGTGGTTTTAAGGCCCATAAAAGCTAATGTTTCAACACATCATTAATGGCTCCAATGATTAAGGTCGATGTTTCCATTTTACTGAAGGCCACCTGACAACCTACAGGACATTTAGACAGAATGTATGGGGGCGGCCTCCTCCAAGTAGTAATTCTGCAGTCACAGCTGAGGGATCTGCTCTTTTTGAAAATCCTCTCCGAAACAAAAATTACAAAGAACAAACAAACAATAAAACACTTATTCATTTATCACTGGAAAAGCTGGGAAATTGCAATGCTACCTCCAACTCAACCAAGGCCAAAGAACACATCAATACACAGTGTTTTTAACCAGCCCGAGCAGCCTTTGTGTGAAATGACTGTATTCATTTGAGAATATAATTAATTGTAGTCAGTGGAATGAGTACTTTTCTCAATGTGGTGGGGAGCAGGGTCTGTGTGTGTGTGTGTGTGTGTGCTTACTCAAACGTGCAATTTTATACCAGAATTTTTTTTTTCTCCCCCTTACACAGAAGCTGGGCAATTTTGTTATAATGATCAAGTGCTTATAGTGATCATAATGGTGTGGGACAAACAATCATTATAAGCATTTTCCACTGTAGTATTAAATATGTGCTGGTTAAACCAAAAACAAGAATCTTCACCCTGCAGTTTAGTGCAAAGGCGAGCCAGGGCAGTTTCAGTCGATAGCCTCATTGGAGGCTACAGTGACCTCCAGTGAGGCCAAAATGGTCTCTATCAGGAGCATCTCATATAGAAATTTTGTGAGGCTACTGTGACCATAACTCTGCTGTAATCATTTATTCTATGGGTGTAAATCAACATTATGCAAAATTTACAAGGCTCAGCTCCAGATGTCAAGAGGCATAAAGCAGTTTTGTGAGGCCGCCCAAATGTAATCAGTACGTCTTTGAGTTGTGAAAAATGTGAACAAATTCCCTCACAGTGCTCCAGAGATATTAAACTTACAAGACCAAAAAATTGTGTTTAAGGTCAGCACGATCTTGAAATGAACTGTGGGGTGGCTGTGGCTCAGCGGTTAGAGCGTTTTTTTCTTTTACCAGAAAGTCAACAGTTGGACAAAAGTCTTTCCCGTCTTCATGCCAAAGTGTCCAGCCCCCTTAATGACCCTCAATTTAAAAAGTGCTGCCCATAGATACACAGTATGATGAGTGTGTGTGTGAAACACTGAATGTAATCTACTATAAAGCATTCTGAGTGGTCATCAACACTAATTGGTGTTACGAGCACTAAAGGTGCTTTATAGAAACACACCATAAGCCACCAACTCATAATCAGTTTAGACTGAGTCTAAGTGAAGCATTATACCAAGGATTCCCTGAAGGTGTTCCTGGGACAAAGTGTTGAATTAGATAACAGCAACATTGACCTTTGATCAAAATACATTATCTAATGAGCACATCCTCGAGCATCGATCGTGCCAGATGTAATGAAGTTCTTGAAATCTTGAACAGACAGACAGAGAACTCAAACCGCGGAAAAAAATGTCTGTTGCTGGTGGGAAGGCATAAAATTAGTCAACTTGAAACATGTGAAATCGTATAATTGTCATCATTGGAGAGAGATCTCCTGTAAAGTGCATTTTTCTGTAAATCAACTCTTACAAATGACACAATGAATAAAATAAACGTGTGAAAATGGGATTACAAAAACACAACAGCACAATAAGTCCCAGCATGCACATGGTCACCATGTCTGAAGAGGAATAACGGCTAATAGGTGTGTTGATGTATGGACTCAATCAGCTGGCCCCAGTGGAGGCCATCATCAAAATACACCTTTAGAACCTTTTCTGAGTTCCTCATTCATCACATACAATTTAAATCATGGCCTAACCATCTGCAACGGTGACCTTTCTCTGAAACCTTTGATTGCTAAGCTTAGTGAGTGGCTGGGAGGTGATCAATAACAGTTGGTATCAATATTCTGTAGATGGAGGGTAAACTGCAGGCAACACACACACAGACCCGCTCCAGTGGTTGATTGGCTTTTGTTGCCTGGCTAATGTCGGCTGGTATCGAGGGATCATAAATCTGTTTGTATCATTTATGAGACTTTTTCAAACATCATTTGAGTTGCTTTCAAATTAAATGATCAATTTCCTCCCAGATGCCTTTTATCTGATTGGTTTTCCAATGTGCAACGTGACCAAATCAATCAATTTCATAACACAGCCTGATCGGTTTGGTAGATGCTGATCGTTGCCCTCAAGTCAGAGTGTCTCACGGTGCATAACTAATACGAAGTTGTACTTCTCTGTACGCCGTAACGATAAGTGACAATGAGAAAATATAAATTGGGGTAAACTCATTTAATGGTGCACAGTTTGAAGTGAAATGGAAATGGAGTCAAACCAAAAATATCAACTTACGTATCTAAGTTATCATTCAGCTAATCAATGTTGTAACACACTAAATTACGGTTTCCCCGCCGCTCTGGCAACTGATCGGCTTGGTATGAGGTCACGTAATTAGACAAACCCATTGCATCCGTCACCTTTCAAATGATTGCCCTCACTTTATGCCGCAGCATGAGTGTTTATGTTTGAAGCAGCTTCAAGCTAGATTTTGGCTAACATCATATGCTGCCGTAGCAGTATAACCAGTGTGCTGCTGCCAGACTCTTACGTATCTAAGTTATCATTCAGCTAATCAATGTTGTAACACACTAAATTACGGTTTCCCCGCCGCTCTGGCAACTGATCGGCTTGGTATGAGGTCACATAATTAGACAAACCCATTGCATCCGTCACCTTTCAAATGATTGCCCTCACTTTATGCCGCAGCATGAGTGTTTATGTTTGAAGCAGCTTCAAGCTAGATTTTGGCTAACATCATATGCTGCCGTAGCAGTATAACCAGTGTGCTGCTGCTTGTCTTAAATTAAATGTCGCTTTTAAATGGGATAGCTTCGCAACTGAGGCAGAGAAAAATGCACTGATCATGCAGGAAGCTGTCTGACTGGCCTGATTGAATCCAACCTAACCCAACCACCCCCCCCAGTAATCGTCTGAATGCTAATGTAGAATATTGTTGCTGACCGTGTTCATTCCTTCATAGCCTCAATTTACCATGTTCTAATGGTTTCTAACAGCGCGGTGGACCAGGTCACAGAGCGAAAGCAATTGCTAACTGGTTTCATGGACAACAATTGAACTTCAGTGGCCTTCCCCGGTTACCAGATCTGAAGTCAATAGAAAACCTCTGAAGAACAGAAACTGCACAGTATGTACTATATGTGCAGCTGATACATCTGCAGTAAGGATGTGAGGCGGCTATGTTGACCCAGGGCTGAATCTCAGAGGACACTCAACAACATCTTGGAGAAGCTATGCCACGAAGAGTTGAGGAGGAACCACAGTGTCTTATCACAGGGGTCTAAACATAGAGCTCAACAAATGCAGGTATATTGTGGTTAATAGTTGTACATTTAAAAAAGTAGAATCCGATCTATCTGAGAGAAGCATCAAAGAGAATGCATGCGACTTGTGTCTCCACTCCAGTGGTATATATGTGTGTATAAATATATAGAATAAGCTGACTGTGACCCAAAAACAGAAAGATGCTTTGAAGATCAGCTGTTTTTACTTTGCTCTTTGCCTCTCTCCCCGTGACATATACTGTCAAGTGTTCTTGTCAGAGGACATCAGTCACTCAGTAGAAAGTGGGTCAAAAAAAAGTACATTTATCTATGATCACTGCTGCGATTTCTGGCAACCAGTTTCCACCGATGGATCTCCGAGTCAATCAGTCTCTGAAACTATGAATTCATCAATCTATCAATGAATGCATTCATCCATATGCGGCACAACTCAAAGGACTTGAGACAAAGTTGACATGCACTTGAACGTGATGTCCACTTGTGTATCCAACACAATCTTTTCTCATGACCAAAGTGAAGCGTTTGTTGATGCCAGCTTCGTCTCCCCACAGCAACCAGAGACAAAACATGATTTTTACAGGTCCAAACATATACTCTCAAAAGCCCTTTCTGCTGACGTCCAGCTTTTCACTTTAGTCTTTCATGAGTGTCTTTCATGTGTCTCCCATGTGCGTCTTTTACATCGCTGTGTGTCTCTGTCCCCTGTGTGTGTCTCAGCTCTGTTGCTGCCTTCCCTGCCAGAGAGTAAGTCAACTAACTCTCACCTGTGCTGATTGAGTCTCTGGTGAAGGTGTTCTCCCAGTCCCCAGTCCCCCCCCCAACACACACACACACAAAGTAATGTAGAAAAAACAGAATAAACTGGAAAGTATGACATGATATGGTGGAGTTATATGGCTGATTAAAATGGAAAATAAATCTGAGATTTCAAGTTGAGACATTACAAGAAAAAAAGTCATAATGTTACAAGAAAAAAAGTTGAAGAGAATAAAATTGTATTATGGGATCAGCTTGCCATCTCATCCTGCTGCCTCTTTAATTTATTCTCATACTTTTATGACTCAGTAAAAATGTCTTATATCCTGTCATATTGACATGAAAATGTTTCTCCTTGGTAATGTCTGTACTTCTGTAATATAATTACTCTGTCTTTCTTTTGAAATCTTAAAATATAAAAAATGAAGACAAGCTTGAATGATTGAACCTCAAGAGAGCAGGAAACTCAAACACCTGAAGCAGGTTTTTAATATATGAATATATTTCCCCAAGTCCAATTAATCAATCACCTGGGAATCCAGCTATCTTGCCAGGTTTTCTCAGGTCAGGTTCTTCCCGTTCATATCTTCACTTCGTCAGACGCAGTCGATGCACCTGAAGAACCTCTCCAACGCGGTGGTATGGGTAGATTCTAATTTACATGAAAATGTGACGAGAGGTGTGAAGCAGGCAGCAGCCGTCCTGTCAGCCTGCAGCTCATTCAAAATGACAGCGAGTGTGCACAGGAAGCATGTCTCCGAGCCGAATGTCATCATCAGCCAATATGTCACATCCTCACACAATGAGTTTTGCGTGAATCTGGCTCAGGAATGTCAGTTATTAATATTTCAGCAACCCACGTGACTTCAAGGTATAGCGTCTCTGCTGCAGCTTCCCAAATGTCCCGACATATATTACTGTCACCTGCCTCAGAAGCATGTGTAGGATGAAAAGGTGATTATCTCTCCTGCTTTCCTACTCGCCTCCCTGTTTTTCCCATCATGCTGTCCACTGAGTTATCCCTGCAGATGGGTTTCCTTGATAAATGGTGGATTTCCTTGGAGTTATTTGACCCCAGCATGGACTGGTTTGAATGTTGCTGTGTAAATCATGAGAAAACAGAGAAAAACCTTATCTCACATCACTTTAGATGCACAAATACCCAAGGGAACGCCAAACATACACGTAAAGCATGTTTTCTTGAGGTTTTTATAATTAGATGTTTACCAAGACTTGACAAAGTGTTTCAAAGCAAGCGAGATCATTTCATCATGGCAGATGCTTTGTGTGTTTCTGAGCACGCACCAGTTGTTTTATCGGGCCTGTTAGTGAATGTGATACCTATCAAATTACATCTCACTCTATGTGCCCTGACTTTTACAAACACATCTCTCCTCTGTGCCTGCCCAGTGAATGTCCTACTTGTGTCTATCTATGAATTACTATGAATTTGGGTTGAGAAGGGCTTGATAAATAAATATATCACTGTTATTATGTCAGTGCACACAATGCATTGCAGTATAACAGTGGTGCTAGTTAGAGTTGGGCAGCTTCACTGTCTCTCCCTCCTGTGGACAGATACGGAGGAAGGTAGATAGAAGGACTGATCATAGGTAGAAAAGGCAGAACAAGAGAAAGGGCAGATGAAGACACAGCGATGGAGAGGAAGTCAGTGCTTGCGTGGCTAAGCTCTGCTCAATTCCCTTTCCCTTCCCCTCCTCTTTGACTTTTTGATTTATAAATTCTGTCCCAGAGAGGGGAGGTGGCAAACTTTGTTCAGAATATCAATTTTCTGCTTTTTTTCCTCCATCAAATCTCTATCCATGTATAAACACAGACTCCAAACTCAATAACCTAAGCACATTTGTCCTGGGAAATTCCCATCCTCATTAATACACCGCGATTACTGTGGAGCTGACTATTGTCTCTCCCAGGGATTCTCTCTGCTCCTCACTGTCAGTGTGCATTACCTCTCACCCTGCAAACAACCCGTGTTTGTAGAATATAGTTTATACTAATCCTGACAAATGTTTTATTCATTAAAATGCTTTGCAAAGACATCCTACTCATTCACTTTTCCCATACATATTTCACTGGCTCGTTCAGTGTCAGTTTTCAACTGACTTTTGAAGTTCGTCATTTAAGATTCATTTAAGGAAATAATTGGCTTGAAAAAGCCTGGATCATAAACTTTTGACATTACAGATGAAAGGCATCTCGAGACCTTCCCGGCTCTGGGTAACTCTTTCAATCATAATGTTCCACGAATTTTGCTTCAACAAGGGTTCGAAAACCAAATCCCCAAGCAAGCACAGTGTAGAACACGTTGTCCCTGAGTTTCCCAGCAGCCGTTATACCATTGCAGTCTTATTATTGTTTTTTAAAACATCCAAAAGGATCCAAAGAGTTTCTCGCTTGCTCTCTCTCTCTCTCACACACACACACACACACACAGACACACACACACACACAAACTGGGACGAGTGGTATTCCGGGAGGAGTTGTCTGTGCTCGTGTCGGCATGTGTGGTGGTCCCTGTGTGTGGGTGGTCTTGTTAGAGGTAAGGAAAGTTAATCCATGAACTCTCTCTCGCTGTCCACATTACACTTTTCTCATCCCCCGTTGTTCAACCCCCTCCCCTCCTCTGCCACCTCCTCTTCTGTCTGCACATGTCTTCAGCTATTGATGAAATGGCCTTTTACTGCACTCATAACGGAGATGTGGTATCACGGCGTGCTGGACCAAACGTTCGCTCCTAAAACATGGAGTAGAACCAGATAATGACTGCAATGAGGCTTGAACCATGTTTCCATTCCACTGTACAGTACAAGTCCCTATAGTTGAATGGCTAAAAATCGACTGGAGACTCGGTTGTCCAAACACGTCTTTGAAAAATGGTCCCTACAGTCTGAGCTCAGCGCTGATTCCACTACCTAGTCAACCTGTCCGATCCCTCCCGCCTCACTGCTCATTCTATATTGATTACGTTTGTCCTGCTCATGTGTAACTTTGCCATTAGCTGAGTAATTCTGCCCCTTGTTTTGAAAGGCGCAGTGAAAACAACCCACATCTACGATTAGCTGCGCTGAGCTGCAGAATGCCTGACAGGCCGGCCTGCTCTGATAACAGCCCAATCAATGACACCAAACATGTCATTGACGAAAACACAAATGAACTAACCGGTGAAACGTGACTGAATCTGTTATTCAATTCCAAAATGTACCAAACACAGAAAGATGAGGGAGATGCAGATAAAGGACGCGCTAACCTCACCCTTTAATTTTCCCAAACCGCGTCTGTAAACCGATAACTTCAGTGTTTATACAAATATAAGCCGCGATGATCGATGGTCGTGAGCATCCTTTCTGCAGTCCTTATCCTCTCTGTCACTAAACTGCATAATAAAACTCAACAGCCTGTTTAAACATGATCTGACAACAGCAAACTCTAAATGTCTCTCTAAACTCTAAACTCTCTCTCCTCACTCTCATGCACCTTCTCTGAATTTCCATGATATGTTTAAAACAAGGGCGTTTGATGAATGGCTCTGTGCTTTGAAGATGACCTAGGGGAATGTGTCCACCACCTACAATGTCCGTATTATATTCAGAACACAGCAGTTACTTGACGTGTTTGGTCTTATTATCTCTTAGGGGGTAAAGCTGCGGTTTCCTTTCCCTGCTTGGATTTTTTTTTAGGACTTTTTAGGAAAGCTTGCGTGGCTTAATTATACAGAAATATTTGGATAATTATAGAAACACGAGTCATGTTAACCTAATAGAAATGTACTGATTTAATCTGCCTAGATTTGCTGAGTGCTGACTGACTGATGATGGTCAATTCAAAGATAACATTTTTATAATCATCAAAGACATTTGAGGGCGTGTTTCCCCCAAAAATTAGGCTGTGGAACTTTTTTTAAGGGACTAAGTGCTTCTTGCAGAGCATCGCCGATGTTTCCTTCTCAGTTCGGTCACAGGGGACTGGGCAAATTAGCCCGCTCTCATGTGTGCAACCAATGGCTTAAACAAGCTGTTCAACTCCACTCCAGTACATGCTACTAGAAGAATCTTTTTTTTTGTTTTTCGTGATACTAATTAAATTCAAAATGCCCCAAATCCTTGCTATGACCAAAGAATTCGATTTCACAAGCTATTCTACAAGCGTGGCCATGAGTTGACTGATTTACTCCGGCAGGTTCAGCATAAAGGTGCTCCTATATGCTGTACCTTTTTATTAAATAAGGCTACATGTAGCAGTTCATGGTGTAAGTACTGCTGTTTAAAGTAATCCATCAACAGTTTGGAGAGCATGTCCAATGGTTTTCAATATAGGGTTCGGACCCACACTGAAGAGTCACCAGTCAATTTCTGGCAACTCGTGCGTGTCATGGGACTCTGTGTCCGATAGATTCAGTCAATTGTTATACTGGATGAGAATTAACATTCAGCCTGGGTGGATTACCAGTGAATCACAGGGTCAACCATTCACACTCAAATCCACACTTAAAGTCAGGTTACAAGTATCAGTGGTAGTATACACTGGCAGAAAAGGTAAGAGAAAGTGCACAAAACTTCAGTGTAGTGCTTGAGTAGTCATACCTATTAAATTTCACCGCTGATTGTTGTGGTCAAAACCACAGATGACACCGGCACATTTGAATATAGAACAGAGGTTCAGCTCACAGAGGAAAGTGTGTTTGACATCTGCTGGTCTGATGTGATTACCCCCACATTTCCTCCCTTCTGCTATGAAAGTTGAGCTGAGCTCTCGAACACCCACAGGCAATTCAAAGAAAAGTCAGTCACCTGAATCTGCACCTGTGCCTGAAACACTTATTTTTTTATATGCATGGCTATTTAGGGTCTGAAAACCCACTGACAGTCATGCAATGCTTGCTCCTCTTTATCATTTTCTTGTTTCTCTTTGAAATGATATATTTAGTCTTTGCCCGTTTCCTTTAATTGCTATCAGGCCATAGCATAACCTCTTCAAGAAAAAGAGATGAACAATTATTGGCAGTTTTATATCTTGAATTCACGATAATTTTACCCATTTCCTTCACCCAGTCAAATCCTCATTCCTGTCATTTCAGAACAGTGTCTTCGTGAAATCCTAACAGCGAACATTAGCATATTATATTTTTAGACTGTAATGTCAAAAATATATTGAATAGGAGTGTTAATAAGGAGAAAGAAAAAGTATGATTCAAGAGAAAAAAGGAGGTGTCCTGGTGAGTCTCAGACTAATTCTAGCGATGCTGCCGAGTCCAGGTAGGAGGCACACGGTGTGAGCAACTGTTCAATCACCTTCAGCTGCTGCACAAAGGAAAAGCTAGATTCAGAGATTTGATTTCAATCTCTAACTTTGTTTTGGTAACACATTTTTTTTTTTTACATCCTAGGTATCATTAAATTACATAACTTATCATTTCGGTGATGCTTGTACCCAAAGGGACCTACAATAGGTGCATTCAACCATGAGGGTACAAAATCAACACATTGTAATTATCAAAACATTAACTTAGTTTGTCAAAGATGATTAAAAGGTAAAGATTGGTTTTCAATATTTGCCATTCAATTATTTACAAGTGAAAGTACACTATCCATAGGGGAAGTCAGTCATCTCACCACAGTCAATATGTGCACAGAGAACTAATCAAGCCCGGTGACAGAGGGAGTAGAGCTTTGAAAACTAATTTATTTGCTCATGGGGTCAGGATCATGGGGGTGAGGGGTGGGGTCAAGGTAAAATAGAAGGTGGAATATATTTTTTACATTGCATGTAATGCTTTTATCCAAAGTGATTTCCAGTCAGTGTGGCATTTTGAGGTTTGTCACTGAATCTTTGTGGTTTTCTGTTCCATCGCTAAGTCCAAGATCAGCCTTTTACTGATCGCTTTTCAATATCTACAATACTGATGAAAAGCTGCACATGTACATTTAAATACATTTTACAATGCAAACACTCATACATATCCGGATGTAATTACAGAAGTAATGTGAAATCAGCTCAGTTAAAAGCATTTTATTAACTTTATACATCAAATGAGATTGGAGTCCTTATAATCATGAAGCCAAAAATTGTCCTGCCTTGTTGCACTTTGAAAAGTAATTCATATATCTATACAAACGAGTGTTGCCTGCAGGGTAAAGGCCATTAGATGGTCAGGTCAGATCCACATGAAACTCGACTGTTCAAACAGCTTCTCCTGGAAGACCCTCTGCACTGAACCTCATGAACCAACAGTGAAGGGTCTTTCCGAAGGCCACATGTCCACTGATCTATTGTAACATCACTTTGTTTCTCTGCTCCGTCTGTGGTGCAACGTGAGCAACCAGGGCACCAATATTTAGAATCACAGTGGAATATCTACCAACCTGGGAACGTTTGTAGGTCTTTGAGTATTTTTCTTCACATGTAAGCTTTAGCTGCAAATATGTTTTTTGAAGAAATGCCAATATGACCCGCCACTTTGTTAATTCATGTATTCATGTTGTCATTGTCTTTCCATTGAGGATGAGAATAACAGCACAATGCCCTGTGCTTCTGAGGGACGAGCTATTTTATGTTTATGTTTACTTGAAAAATCAACGGCTGGTATGACACAAAAAAACCCTTCACAGTGACTTCAGACACAATCTGTTTGTCTACATTTATCCAGAGGCACAGTCTGTTTTCCTTGTTGCTTGAATCTAACCAAATACCTAAGCCCAGTCTCTTGTGTGACAGTCATGCACCTACACCGGCTGTCAATCCCAGTAATCTACTGGCAACTCCACTGCTGTAGATACAGTGGAGGTTTTCAGCCATTTAAAGTCAACAAAACATCCCAGTGAATATCTCGAATGCAACACTAGTTTGCTGTTTCAGTTCAGTTGTGTAGAAATACTTTTTCTAGGAGATGCCTTTTTCACTGGTGGGGACCAAAATCAGATCAAAAACAACAGTGACCAATGCACACACACTGCACCCATGAAAACCAATACTGGTATAAATACTGCACATCCAGAAAGTATTCATTGCTGCTCTGCTTTGCCATGATGTGGTATGTGTGGAATCTATGAAGGAAACAGAGAATTTAAATGAGCTTAGTTAAAGGCTGGAACATTGTACGCAGTAAAAAGAGAACATGTCTGACAACACTTTGGGAGTCACTGCTGTAACCTCACTTACAGTTGGGAGAATATTATAATGTGACTGGAAATGAATATTGTGCTGTACACACAGTGATGCTTTCAGAAACTTCGTTCAGCGGAAAGAAGCCAAGAAGAAGTTTGATTATTGTTGTGAGAGGTTTAGAGTAGGTGTACTTAAAAGTTTATTATTTTTCATCTTCAAAAAGTCCTGGTCCTTTTTTTTTTTTTTTTACTATCAATACTTCCAGGATTCATTTAATGATTTTATATATGTACTATATTCAAAGTGAGTTAGGAGAAATAAAAGAGACAGATGGAGGAAATTGCCAAGAGGAGCTCTGACTAATCAGTTGACTGCTTATGAATTAAACAATCAAGCTCTCATTTTAGCCCACTGCAGTTAAACTGGTAATGTGCCAGTTACCTCATCTGAATTTCAAGGGTTTTTGTCTGTCTGCACCTGTTTGATAATTTTTGCGTCCCGGAATTAATCTGCCTGACCTAGTTTGCATTCATGCAGATTCGGCGGCACGCCGCAACTCGCTGTCTGTCCTGGCACAGTCCGGGGTCTGCAAAAGTCCTCGCTGAATTCGTGGCTGTGGCGAGCGCACACCTAATGTATAATTTTGACTGAAAATCACATTTCAATCAGCCAACTCACATCCAACAAATTACAATGTGAATGCAAAGTCTGTGCGGAGTTGATTTGTGGCTCTCTCACCTTGTCACCTCCCCGCAAGGATTAAAACAGCTCTTGGCAGCAGAGATTGGAAAGTGGTGATATACTTTTGTTTGGCTTCAGCCGTCTGGCAGTTTGTAGCGAGTGACAGAAAAAGACGATAAATTTGAAATTTGCGAGGTTTTTTTCAGGCAAATCCATCATGGAGGAAACCAACCTGCTACACCTTGTCAGCCATTTAAAGGCCGGTCACGTAAAGGAACATGATGAGTGTTCAAAGCTAGCTACAACTAAGGCAAAGAGATAGATAGATAGATAGATAGATAGATAGATAGATAGATAGATAGATAGATAGAGAGAGAGAAAGAGAGTGAGAAGGAGCATTTAGCGACCTCAATCAACACTCACTCATCTGACAGCAGCCCTGCAGCAAGGCCACCCAGAAACAAAAATAAATATCTGCCAAAAATAATGGATCAGTACACACAGATCATCTGTGCAGAGCGATAATGAAGGACAGCACACTCGGCGGCACTGTTGGGAACTGATCTGAAGGAGTCCCACTTGCATGTGGGACTGTGGGAGAGTGTGTGTGTGTGTGTGTGTGTATGTATTGCTCTCAGAAAGAGGCCAATGACTACTGAGGGTTATTCTTGTCAGAATCAATAAAAAGCTGAATTATCAATATCAATGACAATAAATGTCTTGAATGCACAGGAGGGTAAAATAAGGGTTGTGCTTCCCCTAATTATCTGGTTGGTAAAAATGACCATTTTGCTTTTTATTGGTTTTAACAGACAGTATCCGGCAATTTCCTTCCTTCTGCCCATTGACTGCCTTCTGTCTATTTCAGAATAGATAGTAAGATTTTACCAATACGATTTTACCAATCATTTTCAAAGCATGAACTGAGTGAGAAACTTCAACTGGCTTTCGTGTAATGGCGTCACCTTCATTTAAACCTTGTATCGTCACTTTTTGTTTCATTCAGCCTCCTGTGACTGGATACATACCAATGTATGTGGCATGAAAAGCAAGCGCTATATCAGATGAAATATAACATTCAAAGCAGTTTCTCACGTTTACCATGACAACAATGGAACTGAAAAATGCTCACAAACATTGTGGTTGTGTGTTATAAGTAAATATCCACAGGTATACTGAATGTGTGCAAGAAGACATTAAAGTCTTCATCCCTGAGGCAGATAAATAATTATATGCTCATTGTGTCAACAGGGGGCCTGCTCATGTGCGACTGGGAGATAAATCAGCCACCACAAGAAAATGAGCTCTGCCTCTGCAACTGCACAGTCACAATATATTGCAACGTAGCCGAGCAGTGGCAGAGCAAACAGTGAGAGCCCAGCGACTGCCCACTGTCCAAGCACATCTGCAGGACAGCGGCTCTGACGAAGCCGCAAAGCCACAACATCACGTCTGTGGCACAAACTGCTTGATTTTACCTGTGCGGAGCGGAGCAGTGTCCACAGGAGTCGAGGCACCTCCAGAAAATCCATGAAGAACGCCTGCCCACCTGAGCCGAGCCGAGGAGCCCCATCGGGATGTGTTAATGGAGCAGGTGTAGTCAGGTAAGCATCACCTGGTGTGGTCAAATGAGCAGAAGATTGGATGTTTAAATACACTGCAGTTCAGTTCATGCGTTGCCATGGCCACGGTTTGACTTTTATAAATGGAGGCGCTTTATTTTTGCTCTCTGGCTTGTACTTTTTATTCCTTCAGTGTTGATTTATATGCTTTGGAACCAGTACATCTACAAATAAACAATCAAGGTACATTTAAATAAAAGCAGATACTCTTCACAGTCATGAGGACAAATAAATAAACAGATGAGCCTCAGTTTATTACATCTTGGATCTGTCGACGGAGAAGATTCTTTTTAGTACTAAAAGAAAAGTTGTCTCACTGTTTACTGATACTCCCAACCTCTAAGAGAGGATGTGCAATTTTCAGACTTTTATTTACGGCTACAGTTTGTCAGCACTGCAGATACACCAGGTAGGAATTATATGAACTCCACTCTTTAGTTCTTCATATTCTCTTCACAACATCCAACACGCAAACAAGGTCAAGTGACAGACTAATGCTGGAGGAGGACTCACTAAAACGAGTGATTCTAGCTCTGGAGCGTGAGCACAGACCCAACTAATGGAGATGTTTCGAACTGGCACCGCACTCATTATAGCATCTAACATTTATAAGAGGTCGAGCTGCAGACTCTGGTTCACCACAACACCAGAGACAGTGGCCTCCAGACATTTAAGGAATATAAGTCAGACATAATACTGAAGTGTGTATACGAATGCCCTTACGCTCTTGTTCATACTGACGAGGAATGAATCAGTGGTTGCCTGGAAGGTGGGCGGGACACCCAACCTGTCTGGTGCTCTGTGCCCTTAGAAAAAGCTCAGCAGTGATACAGAGCATATACATCTGTAGTTAATGGGCCACAACGTGCATTGATATGGTTCATTTTCTTATCATATTGTTTGGTTTTCAAAAACATTTATAAAGGCTGGGCTGGATGCCTTTGCAATGCACAGCATATGTACGCAGCTACTGTGAAAGCTCCTCCCATCTCTACACCCCCCTCCTCGATCAGTCACCAGAGCTGTCAGCTGCTGCGTCCAGATACATAATGAACGTGCGGGTCCCTCCTGTCAACTCTCCGTCCATCCGTCTGCCGTCTCTTAATCAGGAAGGAACCAGCGGGGGGTGTGGTGTGGACATAAGTCGCACGCCGGTTGAGAGGGGAGGTCCCCTTTCCCTTCAATCAAAGCAAGAACGCACAGGCCAAGGACACGCACACTTGTGTGCGAGCGCGGAAACACATTCATTCACCAGCGCCGGCACATTCCACAGCAGCTTATGTTTATGTTAATGTTAAGACATGCTAGAAGAGACATTTCACGCCTCTTGCTTTTGTGTCGTCTGTCCTGCAGCAGCTGATTAGACGTGTCTATTAAAGCTGCGCTGGTCTATTTTATAATATACTTTAATACAATGTAAATGAATTGTTGTGCCTTTACAGTGTTTCCCTCAACAGTGGGGATTTAAACAGGCTCACATGGAGGGGCCCTCCTCTGCATCCACTTCATGTCCTGAATTCAAGCTGTTTATCAAACATATGTAGGGGCTTCGCTCCGCACAGGGCTCTGAGGGAATTTGTGCTGTTAAATATGACCCCCATAGACAGCTATTACACAATTTGTGTGTTTCTTCCGATGCTAAAATTAGCAATGAATAAAAATCAGGAGAAACCCTTCCAACCAATGAAACGTCGCCACTACAGGAGTCCCTCTTGTAAGACTTATGTGCCTACTTAATTCACAGCAGTGATTGCTGACTCTCGTTTGTGTCCTCGCCTGTTCATTTAATGGGCTTCGACTTCGTCCGCTTTTTCAACACCCGTCTGTTATTCCTCACCCTATATGTCTGTCTCTTCGTGTCCCCGAGGATGCGATTAGATGTATATGTAGTCCCGGTGGGAAATCACTCTGCTGGTGTGTCTGTGGTGACAGATATGGCCCAGGACTCATGAGCGGCTGAATTCCTCGACGGGAGCTGACCAGATCTGAGGAAAAAGGCGGGATGAATAAGGAAGAGGCGAAGGCAGATGGATGAGAAGCACGAGGAGAGGGAGTAGGGGCAGGAGGCTGACGTATGGAAGGTGGTGCACGGTTAAGAGGGACTGAGAACAGAAGGACAGAGGATGTGGAAAAGCAGGCGGAGGCAAGGCAAAGGGATTATAAAGAATAGGAGGAGCATGTCTAAAATGTCTTCTTCTACATTGAGAATTTGTATGTTGCCATACCGATAAGATCTGTTGTGACTGATCTCCCCGATGGCAGCAATGTTTATAGAATCCCTGCCTCTTCAAAGTAAAGGCACAACGTATATTTTTGTTGTTTCTATCGAGCTGAGCTTTTATTTTGAAAAGCTTTTGAGAGCCACATACAAGAACAGTAACGAAGCAAGTTCAATGTAATTTGACGAAAATTATTATTATTGCTAAACCACGTGTGACAGCCACAAAGTTTCCTAACTTCACTCTGTGCTACTGTTGGTTTATAAACAGTGCACACACACTGTCCTGCACAACAACAAGACAAAGGACAGTTTGTGGAGGACTCACTAATGAAGAGAAATCATTCTGAAGACGCTCCGGGGCTTCAACACCGGACACAGGCACTGCCCTCGTCTGTTTATCTCTCAACCTTTCTATAAGCCAATATACAGGGAGTCCACAGAGACTTGAAAGGATCAGGGATGTGATATACCCCATAAATATATATAAATAAATATGTGCATGCTTGGTCCACATATAGGTCATTTCACTGTGAGCACACACCAACAACTTGCAATTAACAGAAACATGCAGCACTTTCCCTGTTGAGCAGGAGGAACAAGTGCAGGTTTGAGGTTAAGGTTTCCAATGCAATTGGAATTGAATGCACACACAGTGTTATAGTGGAAATTATACTGGAGGTAACTCAGTCAATATAAAACTCACAATCTCCTTCTTTTATTATTGATGTGGTGAGGGGATGGAAGATGGATTGGTCTCCCCTCTATTCTATATTCATTTGTTCATATCTCCAAAAGCAATTTAAAATTCATTGCAGGCTATGTAAACCGTGAGGAATTTCCCAAACTGCCCGTGTAGTCTGGTCACGCAAAAAATGAGGGGCTGATAGCAGAGGCCCTTGACCAGCAGCTGCTTCAGCTGAGGTCCTCGGCAACTGAAGACTGCAGAAATGTGTATATACAGGGGCCCCTGAGCGCTCACTGCACTGCTGCTGTGAGGGACCCATGCAAACAGACACAATACAAGGAAACTGAAAGCTGCTCAGAGAATGAATGTGTCAAGCAGCAAGCAACACAGTTTACTTATGAGAGGGGAATATTTAAAAAAAAAAGTCCTGCATTTCTCTGCTATTTAGAGAAATACATCAATCCTTGTCCATATCACATTTATATCATAGTTATATGCAATGTACATGGTCAGGGAGTATGCGTTGAACATGGTTGCAGTGAAGAGTTTGAAAGTACAAAAAGTAATTTGAATGGTCCTCCCTATAACCGCTCATCCAAAAGAATGTCATGCACTTCTTTGGATTGTTGGTTTGTACAAAGAGAGATTTCTGGATCTCTAGGCAGAATGTGAGCACAGAGCTCAAAGATTAAATAGCTGTACCCATAAACCCAGAGTGATTTATGAGGCATCAAAAAACTGAAACCGTGTAATAAAGTACTGCTGTCAAATCAATGCCACAGAACATAAAGAGGCCACATTTTGAATGAACTTTTTTTTTTTTTTTGCACAAAGACAAGGAGTCTTTCATGTTCATATTTCAAATGGTGACTTGACACCCGATTCACAGGTGTTTTCATGTGTGCTGCCTGAACTTTGGTTCATTAAAACGGTCCCTTTGACAGACTTTGTTTCTGGCCTTTAACAACAAAGCCACTCGCACGGCCGTGACGTCTTTTCACATGACAATTAATCTCAACACCCAGTCGGACTCGTCCCTCCCCTGACAAATCACTTCATTCCTTCTCTGCCAAATAACAAAACAGCGTTCTGTAATTTCGCACTCCACAATAGCTGTCTGTGTTTATTAAATGGCAAAGGCGCTCCCTCAGGTAAAATGATGAATAATTGCATCACATTGTTACATCGCAGATTTCCGCTTGCTCAGCTTGTCACTTTAAAAACTGGCGGCGGATCTGTGATGTTTTTCGGCCACGAGCTACGGGCGAGAGGCCTCGGTGCGCTTCCACTCGTCCACTTCTCATGCTGTCACTGACAAAGAGTAATGACTGTCAAATGAAAAGATCATGCTACGCTCCCACGAGACGGTGACTGAAACACGTGCTCCTGCAAGACAGATGGCGCGCACACGCACGCACACATGACGTGATGAGAAATCGAGAACGGTGCAGCATTTTCATCGATTCACTGGTCCCATTAAAACAAAAAAAAAAACCAAAAAAAACAAAAAAAAAACATTTATTCTAAATTGAAGTATGATTGTCTCATGTGCGGTTGTGATGTGAAGTGCTGGCTCAGCACATGAACGCAGGCTCTGCTGCTGCCAGATCGCTGATGAAGACGAGCACATTACTTCCCTGCGTCAGCTGCTTGGGAACATGTTTAATTTTATTGCATGCTGACCATCTTATTTTTGCCAGATGTGTGGACAGTCAGGCATGAGAAATTAATGCTGTCGCCTGTCGTCCTTGGTCGCCATCTCTCTAACTAAATCCCTCTATCCACGCGTCTTTTGCCACTCAGCGATGGACAAAACCACCGTGGATCGACCAGGATCACGAGGTCTTTTGACCCAGAGCAATAATAATTAATTACCAAGCGATGTTATTGTACAGTGTCCCAGCACACAATGGGATAATGAATCACCTCCTCAATCTGCATGTCTTTAAATCACTGCTGTACTTAAAGAGCTTACGCTGCTTTATTGGGAGACAGTGAACTGTAATGTTTATGTCACCACTATCTGCTTTTCCTTGAATGTCTACTCATCCAGGTTCTAAACCAGGGGCCAGGGAGACAACACAGCAGATGGTTGCATGTGTTATTTGCCCACAAGCCCTTTCATTTCTTTAATCCTCGTAGTGTCTCAGTTTTTGTTCAACTAATTCATAGATGCAAAACATTGCCAACAACAGAAATGTATCAGGTTGCCAATGTTTGACTATTCGTCCATCGACTCACTCGCCCACTCTTTCATACTTTCTTTAACACACACACACGAGAGAGGGGAGAGATTAGACAATGTTGTCTAAGGGTCTCTTTAATCTCTGTTAGATGTAATATAGATATATGCATGTGTTCAGACTGTCTGAAGAGTCTCTCTTTCAAAATAAAAATGAAAAACCTGGATTTCATCTCTATTTGTGCCCCACATGCCGTTCTAAGATTTTTCAGTTTGGAACACTGTTAGAGTTTCTGTGGCGCTTAGTAATAAAACAGTACCTGAGCCATAATGGTGCATTTATTAACCCAAAGTCTGCGACTCACAGAAGAATCCTCTCTTCAGCGGAGAACACAGAAGCTGTATTTAAATTGTTTAGCCAGTGAAGCTCCTGCCTCATAATACTAAAGACAAAGGAGCTGGCTTCCGTCAACATCACAACACTGTGAGCAAATAAAAGAATGATTTGATGGGATTTTGGAAGAACTGTAGGTGATTACGAACCTGTGACATTTGCTGCCTCTCACAAGATCCTTTATGTTCCCTAAAGCTGCCCAACAATCTGATACAGACAGAGGAAAGATCAATCCTCATATTCTTCCCCAATTAGTTCACTGACAGTGTAACAGCAAGTAAAGGGAGCAAGCATGGCACTGGATTCACACCTGATTGAACTCAGAGCAGAGGAGAAAAGTTTTCAACGGAGGGTCAAAGCACGGAGACTTTGTTGGTTATAGGGTTTGTCTGTCACTGTCCTTACTGCCCATGAGAGTTTGTATATGCATGTATCAAAATTACAAAACTGAGTGTAATTTGTCTCATTAAAATCTGAGAACTTGGCACTCATTGTATAAACAGTTACACAATAATTTGCCAGCAATGCCTCGTCGAGTCTTAATGCTTATAAGACTCCATTCTTTTTTCGGCAGCGCGGAGTAAATTGCGACCAAAATAATAGTGGGCGGGATGTGGATGTTCCCAACCTTTGTTTCTCTCTAGAACTCCTCTGGGGTTGCGCAACACTTTGTTGTATTTGTACAATTGTTCTCTGGCTGTAAATTACACTGCAATTATCCCACAGTACGCCATTAACAGCTCTTTATTTCAAAGCAGGATTCTGACTTGGCTCGTTATTCCCACAGTGAACATGATGGATGCACAGACGTACTAGCACTGCTCGACAGTGTTTATGTTCAAGCCCTTGACGACATAAAATGCTGTTATAAAGAGGTGAGGCAAAAATTGAAACATTTCCATCCCGTCGAGTCCGGAAATGTCACCAACTTCTAACTAGTAGTTATACACGGATAAAGACAGGTTTGGCCTGGATACGGTGCCATATTGTACACGATAGCAGATGGAAAAAAACCCCCACATTAGAATGTATTTGTGATGGAGCATGAAAAGAACTATCCCTGCAATTACCACCCAAAGAGGTACTTCTCGGGGGAACGATGCTTTTAGCACCGGCTCCTCTCAGCCTGCACAGTGAATTGCGTTTCGGCTTTTATTTACTTAGTCATCGCTGATCTGAGAAAAGGGTTGAGCTGAAGATAAACAAGACCCTTCATAGGGCCAAAAGGTTTCAATGATCAGCGGACTAACAGCAAACATAATGTGCCGGTTGCCGGGGTAAGAGGTGGCAAGGCTATAATTGAGTCGTCTAAAAAGCACAGATCCCTGTAGCTGGAAGAAAAGCAAAGTGTGCATTTTGATGGGTTTCTTCAAATTTTGACGGCTGAAAACGTTGAAGCGCCCCGACACATAACGCACACACACGAAGTGAACCGGAGTTCCGGCTTTTTCTCTGAAGTAGATTGGAATGGTAATGATTATTTAGTTCCTTTAGAAATGTACTTAGAGACTTTTTCCTAGGGGCATTGATAATGGACGTCGTTCAAAGGCTTGCGTCCCTCAAAATCCTGACGTGTCCTTTATCAAGAAGCTGTCTCTGAAGGATGTGTGAGGGCTCTTTCTTTTGACCTCAGACCTTTGTGAGGAGAGACAAAAACAGAAGAACAGTCAACAATGTGCCACTTCGTAAACAAACCAGCCCTTTCATTCCAGTGCCAGGGTGAGCTCATGGCTCACGGTGGTGAGCTGATGGAGCAAATTTACCCGCTGAGTTATTAAAATGTTTATCTCTAAACCCACCCTGAGCTTGCTTCATCGCGTTTGGGTGCTTAATTTATACATACAGGTAATGTACCAGTTTTTATTTTTAAGCCTCCCCATCCCTGAAGCCTCATTTTGCATTCGGGCTTTCACGTCCCATGCCCTTTTCATACAGTTGGATGGATTTAAAAGTGTTTGTCAGGGGCTGTCTGCAATATGGTTAACTTTTCCAGGAGTCATGTATTACCCTGAGCTCACTGTCGCACGCTCAGAAAAAAATGCAGTCTCCTTTTGGTGTTATCGACCACTCAGAGTGCTCTACAGTACGGGTCACATTCAGAGGTTCACACACACACACATCCGGTGCCTCACACGACACTAATTCTATCACACACTGTTCGTACCCTGCCAGCAAAGCCATCAGGGACTAATCAGGCGTTCAGGATTGCCCAAGGTTACGTCAGCACCCAGACCGGAGGAGCTACAGCTCGGACCACTGGCCTCTGGTTGGTGGACGCCCAGCTCAACCTCTTGAATCACCGAATTTAAAGTTTTACATGGAAACATTAGACAAGTCACTCAGAAAGCAGCATCTTGTTGCTCAAGAATAAAAAAACAGACAAAATAGTATTGAAAAAGAGTAAACTCAGGAAGGCAAATGTATCTGCCTGTGCTGAGGAGTCTTTCAGAGAACACCTTCATTCCCTCACCAGAGAGAGACTCGAGCATAGTGCTGTGTCATACCAACATACCAGGTGTTACATAAGAAGGCATTAGTCTGACAACTTGGATTTTCCATTGTGTAAGTCATTCCACCATCAGCACAATCTCCTGCATACATGTTTGAAGTTTTAAATTGCTCACTTGCAACGATCTAATTATTTCCATCTCTAGAAGGAGTTGGTTATCCTGGAAGAGTCCTCGTCATCTTAACTGTACGACTGTACGGCCGTCTCTTGAAACTTGCTTTTTTCACTTTTTCATTTCCTTGAAATGTTTTTGTTTTATACAAAATTAAACACAGGCTATATCTTGTGGGGTGGATTTGCTGATTTGACGGTTTACGATCAGCCACTGATATTTCCTATGATGAGAAAAGAAAAGTGTCAGAAAACAGACAGAAAAGTGTTTGAGCATGCTGCTGCGTGCACAGAGGGACGGGTGTGTGATGGTGAGGCTGGGGGCTGGAGCAGGGAGTTTATGATGTGAACTGGCAGTGCGGGTGTTACAGGGAACGTAAAGCAAGGGTTTTACCTGCTCCCTAAAGCTGAGAGGGAGCCGTGAAAAAAATAGTTGATTAAATTAGTCCACAGCATCATTTAAAGTCTATGACTGGCTATAATCAAGGAGCGGCTGGAAAGCCCTGATGAGACCCCACGCCACTAGTTTTATACCAAAAGCTTATTATACCATTGAATAAATTCTTGAGGAGGCAGACCAGACTCAATTCGCTAATTTACTCCCTGCTGTCTCCTTTTACCTGCAGGGAATGACAAAGTCTCTCACTAGTCCTGCACACATGCACTGACCGGACAGGCATAAGTCAACATGGGATGTTAATTACAGCACCTTGAGGTTATGTACTTCAATCACAGTCTATTGTTGTAGTGGTGAATCAAACTGAGCTGGGGCTTTGTTTGTGCCCTCACCGCACGCCGCAGCTTCTCAAATTCAGTTGATCGGTATCTGTGGTTAAAATAACAAAAATACTGCCGGTGGTTTGTCCAAATTAGCTCCAACTCATTAACCACATAAGGGGCCTGAATAAAACATGCCTGTTATTTCTTTGTGGGCTGTCTGCACACGCCTGTCAGAGATGGATTATTGGAGAACTGCCACTCTGTTACAACACTGTACGACCGGGAGTAAAATGAGTGCTTCTGCCGCTCCCACTAATTCAGAGTGAGGAATCCTAGCACTCTGCCAAATTAACTGTCTCTGTTATAAAATATATATAATTGCGTGAAGCGGAGCGGTATATATTGTTTGTATGGTAATGTTCTTAAAACATGAGCTGTGTGAGAAATAGTCTACAGCTGTGTCATTTCAAATGTGTCAGATACTATTTATTTAGTTCATTACTATTTATGAGTATAAAGGTATGAGAACTGACGTGTTTTTGGCAGGTACTCAATAACAAGAGTTCAGAACTAAAAAAGACATGAGTAATACATTATTATTTAAAGCCTGTGCTACGGAGGAGACACTGGAACTCCAATGTGAGTGTGTATGTGTGTGTGTGTGTGTGTGTGTGTGTGTGTTAACCATTTACTTCAGTGGACAGGGTCATTTAGATCCCTTACCACCAGTTAATGGACCAGCCCATGGGCAATTACACAAACAGGGTGATGAGCAAGTAAAAACAATTATGTGATAAGTCAAAAACAGAAATAAAATGTCTCTAAATGTCACAACACAATTAAAGTTATGTAATGATCTGTCAGCTCTATAGGCTAAAGATGAACAACATGCCGGCTCCCAAAACTATTGCCTCCCAGTAGCTGGCCGCAGTATAGGTCATAATGCCTCCTCCATGTTAACGTCTCTGGCTTTGTGTTGCTTATTTATTGAGTCTTTCATTGTGAACCTAATGTTTCCACGTACAATGTCACCATTACAACTTTCTACACTGCTCTCCTGGGGAGCCAGCGTCAGAAAACTCTCCTCTGTCTCGACTGAATACAAACTTTCATTGTCTTTACCTGAACAGTTGAGCGTTATAAAGACAGAGTTGGGGACAGACATGCAGGGACATGCACTTGACTTGACGCGTGTCACTCTGTCACCAGATGCTGCGCCGCATCATAAATTACCCCTCACCGGCCTCTCACAATGTTTGCTCAGACAGCTCTTCTTCACCACCCCTCCATCATTCAAGAGATATTCTCCTCATCCATATCATGCCATGACAGGCTGTGTGTCAGGCATTTAAAGCATGGGCCTCTAGTGGCACACGTGTCCAGATAGGCCGAGGGCTCTGGCGGACCTGTGTGTAAGACCTATGGACAATAAATCGATATGATCCATAGCTCCCACCTCATCTCAGCTTCCCGTAAGCCAGTGGTCATATTAAGTTGCAGAGCAGCAGCGGCCACTTTCCCAAGGTCAACGTCGGGGGGGTGGATGGATGAGTGGGAGTATAGAGGGAGTAAGAGGGCAGGAGTGGAGGAGAGGGAGAACAAATTGGCAATGTGATGGGGGCTTACAACACTTTCTTTGAAGAAGTGTTGTCAAAGGAAAACATTTGTGTACCCACTGGAGTCCAAGACACAGCAGCAACCCCACCCCCCCCCCCATGTTTGTCGACCTTTTGTTCCACACACCTGCTCCCTTAGGTGCTTGTTTTGCTCTCTGCCCATTCCCTCTCCTTGACTCTACGAGATGTCATCTTGGTTTCTGTCTCACTGTGGCAGTGTTGGGGCAGCGGCATACAGAGATACAGTATGTATACGCTACGCTCTCATTATTTGAATGCATGGCAGGGATGCCGGATGACACTTTTACCTTGAGTTGTGCACCGTTTGGGGCATAACGTCGACACAAACAAAGCACCAAGACCTCCGAAACAAATCAGATGTAGTGATTGGGGATAGGGCTGGGGAAACGGTGACAGGCGGGGAGAGGAGATTCACTGATTTATGGAAACATGCAAAGATATGGGACCAAACTAAAGACACCACTGTTTTGATTGTGATCAAACGCAAGAAAACAAACATTACTTTCTTTATCTTTAAAGCTGTTTATCCAGCCGTGAACTCAAGTTACCTGCAATCATTAAGTCAGAATAGAAATAGAATCTACGTGAAGCATTACTACTGCATTCTCTCCCCCTTTATTTATATATTTTTTGAGCTGTTGTCAGTCCAACTTCTGTGCTGCTGCCTGTGACATATGCAGGAGGGGCCATCTCATTGTGGGTGAATCACTACAAAAAAAAAAAAAAAAAAAAAAACACTGAAAAAACCCAATGATTAACATGGTTAGGTTTGTTTCTTTTAATATGTTAGGGATTTCATCTCATGACACTATGAGCAATGTCCTGGAGAAATGGATGGCTTGCGACATACACTGCAGTAAAAATGCCTTCTAGTCATGTGAGCAGTGCAGCAATGTCAGCAGGTCAGTCAGTGAGTCCTCCGCTATGGTCCAGACTGCAATACCTCAACTGTTGAAAGTGGGCTAAGAGATTTAGCGCAGACATTCAACAGACCAGTCACCAGAGGATGAATCCTCACTCTAGCCCCACCAGCAGAGGTTTTTTCCCTCTCCAGACACATTTTGGCATAAAATCTTATTCATGGATTCACCTTTCCTACCTCATTCACCCCAGGACTTTACCCCAAGAGTCCTCTTGATGTTGCCATTTGTGGTTCTGAGCCATCTGTAAAAAAAAAATAATAATAATTTTCAATTCTGAAAAGGCTGGAAAGGATGAACATGTCCCTCTCTGTTCTGCTGTGATACAACAAATCTGTGAGAGACGAGGCAAAGCTGGGAACAAGGGGATAACTCAGTGATATACAGAGAGACAATGAGCTTCACTGCCCTGGGTCTTCTGGGGATGAATGAAATGTAATCGACTGCTACATCCGAGGCTGCTCTTTAAATTAATTTAGGTTCAAAACTTGATGTGTTATTGCAGATTTGGCTGCAGGAAAGCACCGGGGACTGTATAATCACAACAAACAGGGTATTAAATGCAGCAACAACACTGTACTTTATTGATGCAATACACTTACCAGCAGTCGGTCAATTTATTTCATTGCTGGTAAAATGTTAACAGACAGCTGGGGGATTCTGTTAACTGGGCCAGGTGAGACTAACGTGTGCGCATGGAGGACTTGCGGCTCCTGAATGCTGACTCGTCACGAATGTGTGCACAAAAACAACTTAATGATCCACTATTTATTACAATTATAATTACTACATTTATAGCCAATCAAATACATGAGATGATAACCATAAAACTGCATCCTGACAGCACCTGCTTTCTACATTCACAACGCCTCACTGAGACGACCTGAGCCCATTTGCTCTTCGTCTTCCAGGACATCTCCCCAGAGTGCAGCCATTTTGTTGACCTAAGAATCCAACTAAATACCAACTGCCCAGTCTCACTGTGATGGCTAAATGGGGATGGTATTCACAATAGAACCCAGGTGTCTTAATTCAACCCAATTACGACTTCATAGAGGAGATGTTGTCAGAGTAAATGTCGCTGTAGAATTCTCACGGATAATTACCTTGCTTCTGGGTGACAAGAGGGACATTTGGTGGGAGGCGATTAGACCAGCCCATGTAGGAGGAAGAAGTTCCCCTAACTTTTCCCCAGGCAAACAAAGTCAAATGTTGCAGAGGGCACATTTCTACCCGCCCGTGTATACTGCAGACCACAGCTTTAACACTAAATGCCAGCATTTGACTATAAGGGTTTGCTTTTTAATTACCAACTAACTGCTGACATTTTGAACCTGCGCTTGACTTTTTTTTTTTTTGTAGACCACATCGCGTGCTGTATGGCAGCAGCATATGCATTCACAGATGGAACCTGTGCTTTACCTGGTGCCAGATACAAACTGCTCTCTGAGGAGGTCATTAAGCCATCTTTGTTTTCACAACTTCTGCTTACGCTGTGAATTAACACACAATATGTCTTAATAGCTGGTGTAAATCCAACAAACAAAAAACCCCCCAAGGATCATAAACTTCACATTTTAGCCTAGTGCCTGTCTAATCCAAATATCAAACCCTAATTTGAACATATCTCCCAAAAATAGATCTGTTACCATGTGCAGTAGCTGACAGATGAGAAGTTTAGCTCCGCAGTGGACAAGCAAGGTCCACATCATACTTGGTTGACTCAGAGAGGAACCCAGGTTAAGTAGCATGAGGCTGTGGTTTCTACAAAAAAAAAAAAAAAAAAAAAACACCCCTGCAGCAGTCTGTGGCAGAATACTCGGACACCTTGAGACATCTGACACACATCATGTTTTCGATTCTCACTGCTCCTCGTTATTCCAGCCTCAACCTAACCTATCGTACCTGCGTGTATGTGTTTTACTGCTGACAGATGGAGAGAAAATTATGAAAACAATTCACAGATGGAATCAACTGAACCAGAAAATGGAAATAAAAAGTCACTGGACAATGGAAATCTACTCAAATTGATCTCATATATGAGCAAAATGCAAAGTACATCTGGCCTGTGCCATGCTGAGTTTACTTCTGATTAACCAAGAGTTACACAGTCTCCGAAGTGATGCCATCACTGTCTGTTCATCTAAAGGGGGGTGAATCAGAATGTGAAGTCACTAAATCTGGACAATGAATCAGCAACTCATTGTCTTATGTCCACAGGACAGCAGAAGATCCTTGAAATGGTTCTTCATTTAGGTAAAATCTTTAAAAAAAAGAGGCTGCGAATCGTGTGTTAATATCCTCATCTTTACTTTGATCTGGGAGGATTTCTAATTGTCTCTCGTTGGCATTTGTACAGTTAAATAGATGAATGTCCACACATGGGTGGGCTTAAATTGTGTGTACATTGAATCTATTTTGAATTATTTATTTATTTCAGAGTTGTACTTAAGATGCACAAACAGTTAAGTGGAGCAGCCACTGCTCCTGGGACACAGGCTCAGCACCATGGACAGCACCACACATCGATACTCCCTCAATGGATGTTGGAGCTGCTCAGAGACTCCAGTCAGTGTCAATACGTTTGAGAGAGGAACATGAATAGAAGTGTTGTATAAAAGCAATGATGTGAGGAAAAATAAGCCTCTCTCACTTTTAGAATTGAAACAAAAGTTGTGTGTGATCACATAAATTAACTCCAAACATCTCATCCTCTTTGATGATGCCCGTGTGTTTGCAGTTGTTCCCTCTGTTTCTTTTCTCTCTCCTCGTCTCCTTTACGCTGCCATGCCTGACTTCTTTTCCTCCCTCTAACGTGGATGTTTTTTTTTCCAGGGCTGAGTCCCCATTGGCAAAGGAGTCTTTGAATGACAGCTCAGTGCTGCGTTGTTCAGTGCAGCAGCAGCAGCAGCAGCAGTGAGGTATAGTGATTCCTAATGATGGTGGTGCTGATGTCCAACACGCCTGTCCAGGCTGGAGACATGTGGTGACTACATTCAGCCCGCCCTCCTGTGCTGTAGAAGAGGCATTGTCATCCCTCTCTCCTGGTTTTCCCAAAGTGATTTTATGTTTCTGTGTTTTTATAGAACTGAGTATAAGAAGGCATTCATGGCTCTGGCGATTCAGAGGGAACTCATGCATTTAATACTAAACACACAGAGGTGACTGAACTCACTGTGATTAGAGTTCAAGGTCAGACTCAGATAATGGATAAACTTGTGTTCTGAATTAGATTCACGGACAAACACAGAAGACATGCTCAAACTTTAAGTTGGACTCCGTTCTTGATTCTCCAGATCTCCGTGCTGGTCTCTCACTTATGCAACCCCTCACCGCCATCATCATCATCATGTCCTCCTCCTCCTCCTCCCCGTGCCCAGACGTCATCTGCTGGAGAGCGGGCTTCAGTGATTTAAATACGGACGGAGAGCTAGGGAAGGTGTCTGTGTGAGAAACAGGAGCGTGTCTGGAAAGTGTGAGCGCGTGCCTTACAGGCTGCCACATGGTGGAGCAAAGCTGAACCAAACTTTTTCTTTAATTCAATCTTTAGATCACCCCCCTCCCCTGCAGTGGGACACAAAGTTTAGACATCATCCACAAACTAACTGTTTACTACCACCCATTTATGTTTGGCTTGACTTGGTCAACTGTTCATTTTAAAAGCAACAAGTGCTGCAAGCTTGGGGCGACAGTTTATCTTCATTTTTCTCCACTCCCCCCCAAAAAAGACAATGCTAAAGACATATTAGCCGCTGCTCAGCGCACCGTGGCCCAGTGTGCCACCACCGTTGACACCGGACTGCAATGATCGTGTCCAACGTGAGCCTGAGCGGAGGCTGCGCGGAGGTCTACAGCGCTCTGTGCGCCGCAGCCGGGGAAGGGCACCCGGGCGGCGGCGGCGGCGGCGGCTCGTACCGGACCACACTCAGCCCGACCGGGAACCTGGTCGTGGCTGTGTGCTTGGGCTTCATCGGCACTTTTGGACTTCTGAACAACCTGCTGGTGCTCGTGCTGTTCTGCCGCTACAAGATGCTGCGCTCGCCCATTAACCTGCTCCTGATTAACATTTCCATCAGCGACCTGCTGGTGTGCGTACTGGGGACTCCGTTCAGCTTCGCAGCCAGTACGCAGGGACGGTGGCTCATAGGAGAAGGAGGATGCGTGTGGTACGGCTTCGCCAACTCCCTCTTCGGTGAGTAGACATGCGGACACGGATGCTTTTGATCGAGTGTCTGGGGGACATCGGTGGACCGTGTGTTCTGTTGGGTGTGAGAGACGGTGCGCTGCAGCCTCTGCGTGGAGCCTTCCCGCGGCACTGCGCTTGTTTCCAAACAATGAAGTTCAGCTTCATTGTTTGGAAACGGGGCATTTGTCAACATCAGGGGAACACTTGGCTGCATGCGTGTTGTGATGATGGCCGTGGTGCGTCTTTGCAACTTTCATAGAAAAGGCTGAAAACCCGCGCAACCCGGATGGATCGAATCATGATAACATGATCATTTGTTGTTGTTTTTTTTTTTGTGCCTATAGTATCAAACCGGGTCAGTCAGTTGATTGGATTTTCACTTGACGGATTTTCTTTGTCTCAGACTCCCAGTAGCATTTTTTTCGGCTGAGACCACCCCGCAGCCTGCAGCGGAGAGAGGTGAGGTCTTGGTGAAAGTGCGGCTTCTTTTATTGAGCTTACTATTGTGCGAGGTGCAAGATAACAGTGTCTCGCGGTGCAGGAGATGTCTGCACGTCCAGACGGGCATGTCTCTCCGCAGTGAATGAGTTTGTATAGTGGGCATGTTCGCGGGGACGCTGCTACACGACAGACTGTTGAATCACTTCCAAAGCTGCATGTGCGATGCGTGGTATTTAGGGACGCTTGATGATTTCAAATCAGTCATGACTGACTCTGAAAACACGTCCCACCTGACCGTCGGGCTGGTCGTTTGGACGCCGCACGCTGTTTTTATGTGTACAGTCGGGTGCTCCTATTAAATGGTCGTTATACGCCCATTAGCACAGAGTTGGGTGAGTGGCATGCGCCTGAAGCGAGTATAGCGTCATCCCTGTCCGTGAGCAGGCTATGACGGATGCATCGGCAGCATTTGTTGCAGAATAATGTCACCCAGGGGAAATTAGCGACGAGGAGGCAGATGCGGGTCTACTCCCGCTGATATCGATGCAAATAGGGCGCAGTGACGCGCACGCTCACTCACCTCGGCTCGGGCCAGGCTCGGGATGCAGAGCCAAGAAAAAGCCAGGCCAAAGTTCAGTGTGAAAGTTTGTAAGAAAGAGTTGAACCGACGCAACAGTGCACGTGTATCAGTCAAACTCATGCCATGTGTTGGATCCTCATTTGTGCTTTCAACATAGAGACACGTGGACAAAGTCCCAAGTCCTCCCTCTGACAACTGATTTGAGGTTCTCTAATGGCCAGGCCCTCTCACTCCCAGTCGCACTAATTGCGTTAAAAGCTTTTCATGCCATCCACAGAACCTTTTGATGAGGTCCCCCCCCCCCCATCAATTAATCATCGCGACTGGATTTCATGGTCAGCTTCCTCTAAAAATGATTTCCTAAAGTTCATCAACCACTGCCGGAAATAAAATGAAAATATCCCAACACTGTGAATGTTTTTTTTTTTTTTCTTCTACAGGATTAAACACAATAATAACACCTGATTAAATATTTATAGCTTTTCAAAGGCAGACTTCCAGCTCCATTTCCAGCTGAACACTGACTGCACATTGGATTGTGGACGCAGACCCACTCTGCAGTCAGCGGACGATAACCTCTCCCCGATGAAGTTTGTAGGAAAGCACTCATAAATCTTACAGGAAAGGCTCCCTCTCATTCAATTCTGCGCGCTCCATCTCAATGAGGAGCAGCTGCTCCTGACATCTCTGAACGCTAAAGCCAAACATGAAGGCTTTGATAATTATTTCAGGGTATTTTCAGGGTTTCAGTATCACCTGCTTAGCTTACTTTTGGGTCTTGTTGAGGTTATTTGTAGTTATTTCGAAATGCACATGCTGTTGTAGATGTTTCCGATATAGTCTCTTGGGAGTTCTTTTGTGGATGTTTTCTGTCTCTTTATCATAATTATACATCGATTTGTTCTCATTTTGGAGTCTCTGGAGTCATTTTAAATCTTTCTAGTGGTTTTGCATCTCGCTCTTTTCTTCACCGTCATTTCATGTCTCTTTGCGATTGTATCTCTTGAAGTGACATTTGCAGGTAAAGCTCAGGAGACCTGCAACCCATTGTGCCCCTGGCTGGTTAATCCATCCATGCAGCAGTGGAAGGGAGTAAAGATTTCCACACACATACGCTCAGTGATTAAGATTCAAGCAGCAGAAAAAAATCCAGCCGGCTCTTCCATCCATGGCTTTTGTCACTGGGACACTGTGTCACTTTCTTGATCTGCTGCTTAAACATTTCCCACCCTTCGCTTCCCTGAACATCACTTGCTCTGCTTAACAGCCTCTTGAATTTGTGAAACTTTTCAATTGATAACAGACTCCTCAGCACTACTTTCAGTTCCTCTTGGATTCGTTGGCGGCTTGCGAAAAAAAGGATTACTTCATTTCAGTCAGATCATAGAGAATAAAGTGAGACTCCCGTGTTTATCAGTATCTGGATGTACTCCGAGTGTTTCCACTGCCTAGATAACTAGAGTTTTATGCTGATCTTAAGCGCTGTTTGAGGACGTGTAACAGTGACATCCACAGAGAGCCAATTTATTAAAATCTCTCTGACAGGACTTTTGCTTCTACCAGCTACGACATTGTGAGAAGACAGACAGCTTGTGTGTGTGTGTGTGTGTGTGTGTGTTCATGTGAGAGCGAGCGATGGCTTACAGACATCATTAGAGCGCCCCTTGGTTATGGATGAGTAATTCCACAATGGGCTCATAAAAAGAGAGTGCAAGAAAGAAGGGAGCAGGGTCAGAGAAAGGAAAAGTGAAATTTACAATTCAGATGAATAATGCTGCGTGCTACTTTCGACACAGTATCTGAATGCACCAAAACTTCTCTGAATGATCGATGCCCCTTCAAATTAGAGGGCACGGCTGTCAGTGACAAAAGATGCTGTTAGCCCGGCGTAGTCGTGTTCCTAATCCCTCTGCACATTGATTTCTGCTGCTCTCACAGTCTCCTGTTTTCCGTCTATAACATCTTAGAAGAACGAAAGACTGAACAATGGAAAATGAACAGCTTTGACTTCAAACCAAAGGCACAGGCTGAGACAGCTCACGGGGATGCGTGCGCACATGTCCACGCACTCACAACCTGCACTTTCCCTCTCTGCCATCAACCACCTCACAGCCCTTTAACTGCTTCACCTGACTTGACTGCTTTTTGTTCTTCTTTTTTTTTTTTTTTTTTTTTTTTTTTTTTTTT